>JAJOZX010010606.1:2500-131378 GCA_023014485.1 Bathynomus jamesi
GTCTATTATCCGGACTCAGCGGTGGCCAAGGCGACGGCGACAGTCTTCGCCAGGCACCTATGGTACTTGAGCAAGCGCCTCGTCACCCTGGCCATCTTCGACGAGGGTATCGACTTGGCGACAAAGCGGGAGATGATTAAAGCGATGGAAGAAGAGGAAGGATCGGAGGATCCCACGCGGCGTATCAATGTGGACCTGTCCACCGCCTCAATCGCCAACAATACATTGGCCAAGTTCACAACGACTACATCAAAGGAGTTCTTCAAGGTTCTGGACATCAGCACCGCCTTCCTGCTCAAGGATCCGGAGAGTGGCGGACGGACCCAGCCTTCATCGCCGCATCCCGCCGAGTCCAGGCCCTTCAAGTTGTCAATGACTTCGCGGAGCGCGGGGTGGCGTTGATGCAGTCTTTCAACCTGGCCCTTACCAAGAGTGAAGACCAAAGGCAGTTCCTCTTACAAGTGGTCGAGAAGCACCGCTGTGACTTCCCAACCGCCCGCAAGTCCACCGTGACCTCTGCAAAGTAGGCAACAATGAGAGGGAGATGGGCGCCCATGATACCCCCCCCCCTTGAGGGCTAATACTCGAGTTGAGGGGGACCTAGAGTTGAAAGTATGAAGTCCAGTTATATGTTTTAGGTCAAGATTAGTAGCTTGAACAAACTAGAAGTGATATTTTATTTGCTAGAGGCATAGAACATCATGATCTAAAATTTCTACTTTTCGAGAAAATATACAAACTTTGACCGTATTGAGGCAGTTCTAAATATTGTTTTATTTCAAAAATATTTTACAAACGATATTTTTTGACAAAATGGAACCAGAAACGCGCCCGTCCCGATAAAAATTCAAACTTTCGAAAATAAGTGTCACCCTAATATATATATACATATATATATATATATACACACACACACATATATATATATATACACACACATATATATATATATATATATATATTATATATATATATATATATATATACACCTACACGAAGATAGAGGTAAAATTCAGGAAGATCTGAATAAAATCGTGGTTGACGTTTACGATAGACATCGGGCGGTTGATGTAGTGTATTTAGATTTTCAAAAGCGTTTGACACCGTGCCGCACAAAAGACTCATTGAAAAAACTAAGGCTCATGGAATCAGGGTAGTAATAAATTGGCTAGAAGAGTGGTTGCGAGGCAGGAAACAGAGGGTGGTCGTTGATGGAGCGGAGTCGTGTTGGGCTAATGTAGCGAGTGGCGTTCCTCAGGGTTCTGTATTGGGCCCCTTGCTTTTTCTTATATATATTAACGATTTAGATGTCGGCCTAGTCAGTACAGTTTCAAAGTTTGCGGATGACACGAAGCTGGTGGTAGGGCGATTAATGACGAAGATAGAGGTAAAATTCAGGAAGATCTGAATAAAATCGTTGATTGGTCAGTCACATGGCAAATGAGATTTAACGTGGATAAGTGCAAAATTTTGCATAAAGGTTCGCGTAACGGTAATTTTGCGTATAGTATGTCAGGGAAAGATTTAACAAGCGTAGAGCAGGAAAAAGATTTAGGAGTTATAGTCACTGGTGATTTAAAAGTAGCGAAACAAAGTACAGCAGCGGTCAATAAAGCGAACAGTGTTAGGGTTTATAGCTCGAAATTTTGAATACAAATCGCGCGATATTATAGTTCCTCTTTATAAATCATTAGTTAGACCCCATTTGGAGTACGCGGTCCAATTTTGGAATCCGCATATGCGCAAAGATATAGACAAAATCGAAAGAGTTCAAAGACGAGCAACTAAGATGATTCCGTCTCTTAGGTCAAAGTCGTACGAGGATAGGCTTAAGGAGTTAAATTGACTACTCTCGAGACTAGGAGGTTAAGGGGTGATCTAATCCAGGTTTTCAAAATTATGAATGGGCTTGATAACGTAGATAGAGATAGCTTTTTCGAAATATCTCAATATAATAGGACTAGAAATAACGGGTGTAAGTTGACAAGTAGAAGGTTCGAGACAGCAGTTGCGAAAAACTTTTTTACGCATAGAATAGTAAATAGCTGGAATAGTTTGCCGGTAGAAGTAATTAGTAGCACGTCTATAAACATGTTTAAGAATCGATTGGACGCGCATGTTGATAGAAAGGATATAGTTTAAGGTAGTAAAATTAAGGCTTTGTGGGATAGATCCCACAGCTCAACACAAGTGTTGTGGGATATAGGGAGGCAGCGTCTTGGGTTAGGGGATACTCTCTGTCCTTACACACCCCATTTAAAGAGATTCCTCTGCCGAGCGGTGCCCCCCATAGTACTGTGAGGTATTGAAAAACTCATGATCTTCACTTGCCCCACAAACACCTTTAAATGGGATACCCATAATGGGTGCACAGTGCACACACATTTCTACATTACTGTACAGTCTTTACAGCCACACCTACACTTTTCTTCGTAAGTGTATATATTGTAATGTATATGGTTGTAAATTTTGACTTGGTCCGCAATCGATATGGACCGTGACTTGATGGATACCGTAATGAAATTGACTGGATTCTTTGGATCTGATATATTTGCATGTCCGTTGTAAGTAGATATAGAGTGTAACATTTGTGGATAGTAGTCTATTATGACTTGATCCTCTGGATCCAGAGATTCTATCTTTAGTTTTAAATCGATAATTAATTAGTTTTAAATTGATAATTATTTAGTTTCGTAAAAATTGGTCGTTGCCAAATTACCGGCATTTTTTACATAAATTTCTTATGTTCTTGTGGTTCGGAACCCACGTAAAATTGTAGGTCCCCTCCGCCACCACGGAGGACATACACAATACACGATTACGAACACAGTTAGGTAGACCAGCCATGAGTGGATCCTGTGGTCTTTGTTGGTCTGAAACATTATAACATATATATATATATATATATATATATATATATATATATATATTATATATATACCGTGTATATATATATATATATATATATATATACACATGTATATATATATTTATATATGTATATACATACACATATGTATATACAGGGTGGGCCGTAAGTTTCCATACATAGGAAAAAATAAAAAAAATTTATGGACAACCATTTTTATTTATATAATATGCTCTACATGGTTGCCATTGTTTTGAAAACACATTTCAATACGTGTTCCCCACTGTTGATGAACACGCATTAGCACAGTTGACGTTATGCTTGTAATGGCGTTGGTGATACGTTCCTTTAGATGATTTGTCTCGTATCTTTTCCTGATACACCATGGCCTTAAGTGCCCCCAAAGATAGAAATCAAGGGGGGTGAGATCTGGGGATCTGGGAGGCCACTCCACAGGACCACGCCGACCAATCCAAGCATCCGGAAACTGCTGATCCAAATACCGACGCACGTATTTAAATTTTCCTATGTATGGAAACTTACGGCCCACCCTGTATATATATATATATATATATATATATATATATATACAGGGCGTCCCAAAAAAATGTACACACACTTTAAATACTTATAAAGGCAGTGTTTATTAAAATACATTTCATTTTCAAAATGTAATAGAATCTACAGACATTATTTAATTGTTTTGTCAACGCCTGTTTTCAAACTGACGTCAGTTCTGGTCCAGGCACTGCTGATAACGCGAAGCAATGGAATCGCAAACCTCACGACACATTTCGTTTGGTATTTGTGTGCATTCTCGTTCAATGGCTGCTCTCAATTCAGCGACTGTTGCAGGTTTTATAGCGTAGACTTTGTCTTTTAAGTATCCCCATAAAAAAAGTCTAGTGGTGTGAGGTCTGGTGAACGCGGAGGGTATTCTACGAAACCCCTTCTTCCAATCCACATCCACATCGTGCCAAGTACCACTCGCAATACTCCATTCTTCGGTCCGGATCATCTTCATTAATAGCATGGACTAATCTTGGAATGTAACTTTTCCATTGACAGCGCTTCAAAATGCGTTGGACAGACGATTCTGAAATTCCTACCTCAAGACTCGCTTGCCGCACAGATTTTCTTGGACTTTGGTGATACGTTTCCAGTACTCTTTCTTGCTTTGTGGGGCTTGTCGATGTCCGTGGTCTTCCGGAACGCTTCTTGTGGACATTCTGAACAGTTCCATCGGCTTCAAACTTATCTCTAATTCGAGTGATGGTAAGTCGCGTTGGTGGATCTGTTTGAAACTCCCTCCTAAACTGTCTTTGCACTTCAACTGCGTTTTCACACTTCCAGTAGCATTTTAGAATGAATTTCCTTTGTTCAAAGCTTAGTCTGACTGCCATTATTAATTCTAATGGGTTTAACTTGGAAAGAAAGAAACATCAATTGAGCTTTCAGCTGTTAAAGTGTGTATACATTTTTTTGGGACGCCCTGTATATATATATACACACACACACACACACACACACATATATATATATATATATAATACAAAGCTGGGCACTTGCGGTTTTTTTTGCGGTACTGCGGTACTGCCGCACTACCAAACCGGTACCGCATAACGCAGAAAATGCGGTAGCGGTACTGCTGTACTTTCAGCGATCCTTTGCGGTACTGCGTTATGCGGTACCGGTTTGGTAGTGCGGTAGTACCGCAGTACCGCAAGTGCCCAGCTTTACACATCTTTCTCTTCGCCCGTTCCCGCCTCTATGCGGGGTCGGCGTTTCTGACCAGCCTCCTCCACACAGCCCGGTCCTGGACTTCTTCCTCCGACAAACCCTTCTCCCTCAAATCGTCCCTCACCTTCTCCATCCACCTTCGCTTCGGTCTGCCTCTCTTTCTCCTGCCATACACCTCCATATTCATCGTTCTCTTACCCACATAATCTTTGTCCCCTCTCATCACATGTCCATACCATTTCAGTCTACTTTCTTGTATCTTCCTCGAGATTTCTCCAACCTTTGTTGTGCCCCTTATCCTTTCATTCCTTACTCTATCCCCCACGGTTCTCTCTTCTCTTAACCTTTTCTCTATAATCCTTTCTCAAACCTTCATCGTGTGTGACATAAGCTTTATTCCCATATAATTTCCACAATCCTGGATGTCCCCCTTCTCTTTGTAGATAGGTACGAGTGTACTATCCCCCCACTCCTCCGGCATTTCCTCTTGTTCATATATCTTCTGCATCAGATCCCACAATAGATCTATGCCCTCATCTCCCAAACAATTCCACGCCTCCACTGGTATCCCATCCGGTCCGGTATATATTATACACACACACACACATATATATATATATTATATATAATATATATATATATATATATACACACACACACACACACATATATATATATATATATATATATATGTGTGTGTATATATATATATTAGGGTGTTTCATACCTATAGGGTAAAATAAAAATGAGCTTGGAGTTTTAATCCACACGTTTCTCCGTATTCTAAAGAACAAGAAAACACGTTTGTGCAAGTTTGAACCAGATCGCGCTGCATTTAGAGGTCCCCAACTTTGACGACTTTTTGTCAGTTCATTTCTCGCCTGCATTCAGTGAAGACGGTTTTCTTCGTCACTTGAGCGGCTCGTGTTGTATAGCCTATTGGACAACTATGGAGGTAATTATATATGCTACTAATTATCTCATTTTACTGTGGTATTGAAATTTATTATTATTTAATTTCTGTCATTTTACTGTGGTAGTGATATTTATTATTAATATTACATGAAATTAATTAGTCTGTTGCATATTGGACAACTAAGCTGGTAATTATTTGATACTAATTAATGTAATTTTACTGCGGTATTGAAATTTATTTAATTAATGAATTGTCAAAGAGAACGTAGTGTACACGTATCAGTTTTTTAAATAAAGAAAAGCAGTAACTGGGACTCGAACCAGTGTCATAGCCGTTTGGCGGCATCGCTCAAGTCGGCGTACACATCACGCTATCCACTCTCTAGATGGTGTAGTGGATAGCGTGCTGTGTACGCCGACTTGAGCGATGCCGCCAAACGGCTATGACACTGGTTCGAGTCCCAGTTACTGCTTTTCTTTATTTAATTAATGAAATTAATTACGATGTGAAATTATTTCTGTGGAATTATTTAGTTTGTTTTCTTTTCCAGGTGTCTACCAGAGCGAAAACAGAAGTGTTTCTTATTGGCCAGACGGATGCGAACATCACATCAAGTGGCCTTCCAACTCAGTTGCAAGATGAAGAAAAGGCTCAGATGGTCGTCAGTTTGGGTAAGCCCGCATCGAAAAAGGAACTCAAGCGACCCCAAGGGAAGAACGTCAGGAATCTTGCCTCGAAACACCTGGCGGAGTTCGTGACAGGAAAGACGATGGCTTTCTTCCATGCATTCGACTTGGACACAGAATTCTTGAAAAAGCCAGTTGCCGAGTGGACTGAAATAGAGGGCTTCAAGCAAGCAGCGGCAACTGTTAACAAAATCTCTGTCGTCAACGATCGGGCCGAAAGAGCCATCGCGCTCACCAAGAGTTCAACTGTTCTCTGACGAAGAACGAAGAGCAGAAGCAGTATTTGCTCAAAACTGTGATGCAGCATAGGGCGAAATACCCGAATAAAACCAAGAAGGATTTCATGGACAAATGATTCGCAAGAAGTGGTTATGTTTTTTGTATCTTTGTGAAAATGTGTAGTGAAATGGTACTCGTTTGTTGAATAAAAATTCATTGACAGATTTTTGTTTAATTTTTCCGTTTATGATCTGCCAGAGCATCAAACTGGGACCCGTAAACTTTAAACTATTGAATTAATACTTCGGTTTATCAGTCTCCTCAGCAAATGGAACAAGGGGATCCATGTGGATTAAAATTTTTCCAAACTTTTAATTTATGAAACACCCTATATATATATATATATATATATATATATATATAATATATATATATATATATATATATAGGGTGGTCCACTCTTATAGGGGTGGAATTTTTTTTTGTGATTTGTTTTTATTGCTGGTTGTAACTTATGAGGATGGATGAGAAAACACCTCTGGGAAAGTTTTATTTGAATCAGTTAATTTGTAGGGGTAGCACATGACACGAAGTTTTGGTATAATCTGAAAATCACAGCAAAGTTAATCTTGGTGACAGTACATGACTATTAGGGTAACTAACAATTCCGAAATGAATTGACTAACAATTCCCTCTGCACTTCATTTCATCTTTGTTTTCTCGCCCAGTTTGCCAGGCTGACTTCAGTGGTTGAGGAAACTGCTTCCTGTAGTTAGCAACAACTTGCAGGAGATACTGCAGTTGCTCCTCATTCCTGGTGTGGCAGCCGTTGTATTCATTAATGAGAGCAACCCCCCTCTCTGCATGATAGTTCACGACAGAGAGGTTTGCCACTGATTTCTTCGCTATTTGGTAATCAGGATCACTGTCCCAATCCCGCACCTCCTTCCTCAGGTATCCCACACCTGACCCCAGAGACAACAGCAGTCTTTTTGAGTTTGCTGTTGCTAGTGACTCGATTGAAGCCCCCTCAGCAACACCTTTCCTTCTCTTCTGGCAATCAGGCTTTCCTTCAACTTCCTCCATCGCCTTCACCATTGCTGTTTTAGTCTCTTCAGACACCTCAGGATCGAAAATCGCGAGGCCCACCATCTCCTCCGAAAGATACCAAAGATGACCGCTGAGTTTTTTTAATGCCACTTCCGAAATTTTGGGGTCATGGTATTCCCGAAGACTCTGCAGAAGACTGAGGTCGCTGCGAGGCGCAGCAGCAGCTATTGGCGCTGTCATATATATATATACACACACACACATATATATATATATATATATATATATATATATATATATATATATACACACATTATCACTTGGGGCAAGTGAAGATCATGAGTTTTTCAATACCTCACAGTACTATGGGGGGCACCGCTCAGCAGAGGAATCTCTTTAAATGGGGTGTGTAAGGACAGAGAGTATCCCCTATCTAGGCTGACCATATTTCCTTGAGACAAAAACGGGACATTGGGATGGCAAAAAAGGGACGGGGGTTATGTAATATTCTGTATTCATGAAAAAGTAAGTACATAAACATATTGAGCTTACAATTATTCTTCAGTGACAGAACCCATACAAAACGGTACTGTCCCGTTCAAAACGGTACGTATGGTCAGCCTACCCCTAACCCAAGACGCTGCCTCCCTATATCCCACAACACTTGTGTTGAGCTGTGGGATCTATCCCCACAAAGCCTTAATTTTACTACCTTAAACTATACCCAATCTATCAACATATGCGTCTAATCGATTTTTAAACATGTTTATAGATGTGCTACTAATTACTTCTACCGGCAAACTATTCCACCTATTTACTATTCTATGCGTCAAAAAGTTTTTGGCAACTGCTGTCTCGAACCTTCTACTTGTCAACTTACACCAGTTATTTCTAGTCCTATTATATTGAGATATTTCGAAAAACCTATCTCTACGTTATCGAACCCATTCATAATTTTGAAAACCTGGATTAGATCACCCCTTAACCTCCTAGTCTCGAGTGTTGTCAATTTTAACTCCTTAAACCTATCCTCGTACGACTTTGACCTAAGCGACGGAATCATCTTAGTTGCTCGTCTTTGAACTCTTTCGATTTTGTCTATATCTTTGTGCATATGCGGATTCCAAAATTGGACCGCGTACTCCAAATGGGGTCTAACTAATGATTTATAAAGAGGAACTATAATATCGCGCGATTTGTACTCAAAATTTCGAGCTATAAAACCTCACACTTTGTTCGCCTTATTGACCGCTGCTGTACTTTGTTTCACTACTTTTAAATCACCAGTGACTATAACTCCTAAATCTTTTTCCTGCTCTACGCAAAATTTTGCACTTATCAACGTTAAATCTCATTTGCCATGTAACTGACGAATCAAAGATTTTATTCAGATCTTCCTGAATTTTATCTCTATCTACGTCATTAATCGCCCTACCACCCAGCTTCGTGTCATCCGCAAACTTTGAAACTGTAGACTAGGCCGACATTTTTTTGTTTTTTTTTGTTTTTCAGATTTACCGTCGATTCGTACCTAAAGAGGCGGTACATATCTCGGCGAGGCAGAGTGGGTGGGTGATGTTACTGTGCTGGGGGTGGCAGACTAGGGGAATGAGTAAGGGTCAGTCGATGGATAGTGGGTAGGAGGGGTACGGTTTCAGATGCGATGGAGCAGATGGGAGTGAGTAAGGAAGAGAACGGCTTCCGCTGAAAAGTGGGGGCCGTCGGCGAGTATGGATCGTAGGCAGTTGGGTATGGGGTTTTCGGCCGAGAGGGGAAAACACCTGCGACGGAGAGCAGACAACTTTGAGCATTCCACCAGGAGGTGTAAGACAGTGATAGGGGTATGGCAGGTAGGGCAAAGCGGGGCTGGCGATTTCGCCATAAGGTGTCGTGGGTGATGCGGGTGTGACCTATGCGGAGACGGGCTAGGATTACTTCTTTATGGCGGGACCGGTGGAATGAAGAAACCCAGTATCCTATTTGCGGTTTGATCGTGTGGAGTTTATTTTGTGTGGCCTGGTCCCATTCCCGCTGCCATATGGAGCGGAAGTGGGAGCGGAAAGCTGGGAAGAAGTCGGAGAAGAGGAGGGGTCGGGAGGAGGCCGGCAGCAAGCAGGCCGTCTTTGCTGTGCGGTCCGCGGCCTCGTTACCCTGGATGCCGACATGAGCCGGGACCCAACAGAATGCGATTGTCTTGTGTTGGAAGATCGTTAAAAAGTGGAAGGTCTGCTGGATGGTACAGACGAGCGGGTGAGGGGAGTTAAATCTTTCTAGGGAGAGAAGTGCACTTTGGGAATCCGAATAAATGACGAAAGAGCTGGCAGAGTGGGTGCGCACAATATCGAGGGCCTCCATAATGGCGAAAAGTTCCGCCGAAAAAACGGAGGCCTCGCGGGGCAGGCCGACGCTCCGGGAGAGCGGCTGGGACAGAATCACCGCTGAGGAGGCCACACCAGCTTCCGAGCGGGAACCATCCGTGTAAATGGCGATAGCGTCCGGGTGGTGGGTTGCGTGTTCGCGGAAGAGTGACCTGTATATCATGGCGCTCGTGGTAGTCTTCGGTAGGGAACACAGGTCTTTGCAAAACTTGATAGGGGTTAGGATCCAGGGGGGGTAGATGCTGAATGAAATGGGGATAACTGAGGGGGGCGGGCATGTTGCAAAGATCAAGGAAAGAGCGGACCGCTTCAGTGAAGTGCCAGCTCCGTCCCTGAGGTGGTAGTTCTAAAACCGCCGTGCCCAGAAGCGAAGAAGGTAGCCTCTGTGCACGGAGGTACTAGGCCGACATCTAAATCGTTAATATATATAAGAAAAAGCAAGGGGCCCAATACAGAACCCTGAGGAACGCAACTCGCTACATTAGTCCAACACGACTCCGCTCCATCAACGACCACCCTCTGTTTCCTACCTCGCAACCACTCTTCTAGCCAATTTATTACTACACCCCTGATTCCATGAGCCTTAGTTTTTTCAATGAGTCTTTTGTGCGGCACGGTGACAAACGCTTTTTGAAAATCTAAATACACTACATCAACCGCCCGATGTCTATCGTAAACGTCAACCACGCTTTGGAAAAATTCTAAAAGATTAGTTAAGTAAGATTTATTTCGCCTAAAACCGTCCTGCGTATTTCTAACTAGTTTATACACTTCTAAGTGTTCGACTATACGATCCCTAATTATTGATTCCAGTAGCTTACCTACAACAGACGTTAAACTGATTGGCCTATAATTTCCCGCCGCACCTTTATTGCCTTTCTTAGATACATATATATATATACATATACACATACAAATATTTTTCACGTGTTACTTTCGTGAAATAATTTTCATACACATATATACATATATATATACACACATACATATATATACACACACACACATATATATACACACATATATATATATACATACATATATATACATACATATACTATACAATACATACTACATATACATATATATATACACATATACATACATATATACATATATATATATATACATATATATACACATACATATATATATATATATATACACATACATATATATATATATATACACACATACTATATATACACTCATATATTTTTTTTTTTTTTTTTTGTATTGGGGCGTTTACCGCCATTTCCCGCTATATGGTAGCGGATATCATGGCGAGGCGGAATACGAGAAAGAGAAACGGAGACGGAGAAAAGGCACTAGAAAAGGGAGAACAGCGGACTACAGGTGAGAAGCCACCTAAAGCTCAGATAGGATGCGAGATTGGAGAGGAAGAGGAAAAGACGGTCAAGCGAGAAGAGAGGGCTCTCAGCGAGCATAAGGCGTAAACGTTCGGGGAGGGGGAAATCAGAAAGGAACGGAAAAGCGCGACGACGTACTGACGACAGGGTGGGGCATTCCACAAGGATGTGAGAGACGGTGAGGGCGACTGGCAGGAGGCGCAACGAGGAGCCTCCTGCCGGAAACATAAGATAGCCGTGCGTGAGGCGCGTATGGCCGATGCGAAGCCGCGCAAGGACGACCTCTTTGTGTCTGGAGCGGTGGAAAGAGGACACCCAATATGACAGACGGGGGCGGATGGACCAGAGTTTATTTCCGGTGGCATCGTCCCAGGACTGTTGCCACATGCGATCGTAAAAGGAACGAAAGACCTGCACATAGTCTGAGAAGGGAGCGGGCGGGGAGGGAGGCAGCGAGGCGGCGGACCGGGCTAAGCGGTCCGCCGCCTCATTACCGGAAACACCAACATGGGCGGGAACCCAGCAGGTGACCCGGATCCGGTGAATGGTGTGCAGGACATGGTACTCCTGTTGAATAAGGCGTACGAGGGGTCCGGGAATCATAGCGCTCGAGCGCCTGAAGGGCGCTCAGCGAGTCCGAAAAAATGGTACAGGAGGACCGTGAACAACCCGATACCAACGGAGGGCTTCAGAAGGGCAAAGAGCTCCGCGGAAAAAGATGGAGGCCTGAACCGGCAGGGGGATACCCCGGGAGGTAGGTGACAATGACGGAGAGAAGACGGCGGCCGCGACACCTGCAGGGGAGCGCGAGCCGTCGGTGTAGACGGGAACGTCGTCCGAATGGACGGGAAGATGGGCCAGAAAAGAAGACCGGAGGACGGCAGGAAGAGACTCCTTACGCAGGCCACGGAGCGCCTGGCAACGGCAGATAGGGGTGGTCCGCCAGGGGGCGACAGATCGAAGGAGAACGGCAGAATAGAGGGTGGGGGGATCCCCAGGGACGAGAAAATCTCGGCCAGAGAGGCAGCGAATGCCACGTGTCAGGCCGGGGTAGCGCCTGGGAGATCACGAGAAGAGTAGGGACTTCGGGAGGCGGCAGATGCGAAGGTAACACTTCGCCATGAGAAGGCCCCGGCGAAGGGCCAGGGGGGGGTGTCCACAGTCCACCTGAAGACTAGCGACAGGGGACGAGCGGAAGGCACCCGACGCCAGGCGAAGGCCACGGTGGAAAGAGGATCGCATACGGAGTGCCGGAGAGGAGGCGGAACTGTAGACCACACAGCCGTAGTCGACACGGGATTGCACCAGGGAGGTGTACAGGCGCAGCAGAGTACGCTGTCCGCCCCCCAGTCGTGTGGGACAGATGACCCAAAAGGGAGAGGGTGCGGCGAGATGTTTGCCGCAACGCCTAAGGTGTGGAACCCAACCGAAAAATCCGTCGAGGGTCATACCCAGGAATCTAACGGATGGGACGAGGGGAAGAGGAGTGCGCCGCAAGGTAAGAGCGAAGGTATGCGACAGACGGAGGCGCCGAGGACGGAAAGCATACTGGAAGACTTAGAGGGTGAGAAAGCATAGCCAACGAGGACGCCCAGCGAACCACCGCATTGATGGCTAGCTGGAGCCGACGTTCAGCCAAAGACGGGAGCGGCCAGAGCAATAGATAGCCAGGTCATCGGCATAGAGGGAGCTACGAACGGATGTAGGCAGGACCGTAGCGACTGTGTTCATCACGAGTGAGAAACACAAGACGCTAAGGACACTACCCTGAGGGACACCCTCCTCCAACGGAAAGCGGTCAGAGAGGGCAGAACCGATGCGGACGCGGAAAGAACGGGCGACAAGAAGTTATAAATAAAGAAGGGAGAAAAGCCTACGAAACCCAGGGAGCGTAAGCAGTCGAAGACCGCGCTCCGCCGGGTAGTATCGTAGGCCTTCTGGAGGTCGAAAAAGACGGCGAGTACAAATTGACGCCGGGAGAAAGCCTCCTGCACGTCATGGCTAAGGAGGAGGGGTCGGTGGTAGACCGGACGCCGGAAACCAGCCTGGGTAGCAGGGTACTGGTCACTCGCCTCCAAGGTAAAGGACAGCCGCGAGGCGACCATCGCCTCCATCACCTTGCAGGCAACAGCATGTTAGGGAAATGGGGCGATAGTTCGACGGGAGTGAGGGGTCTTTATCGGGCTTCGGGATGGGGACGACGATGGACTCACGCCATCGGTCCGGAAATGAACCCTCCAACCAATCCGGTTAGAGGTCCAGTAGAAAGCTGAGAGCAGAGGAGTGGAGATGCCGTAAAAGGTCATAGGGGATATTATCGGGGCCGGGGCGGAGGAGCGTCGGGGGCGAAGGGCCTCCCGAAGCTCTGTCATGTGGAAGAGGTGATTATAGGGGTCATTCCTATGAGGTGGAAATTCCGGTGGGTCGCGGCGGGAGTGGGGGAATCGGAACTGGAGATGGCTGCAAAGTGCGCCGCGAGTGCGTTCGCGACGGCCTCCGGATCGGACACGAACTCGTCGTCCCCGACCCGAAGCACCGGGGGTCGAGGGGGGACACGGGTCCCCTCAAAGCTACGCACCTTGCGCCAAACAGACAAGGGGGCAGTCGAGGAGGAGATCCCGGACACGTAACTCCGCCAGGAGGTACGCCGGGCCAGTTTCAGGACCCGACGGGCCACTGCCTTCAGGCGCTGAAATTCTATCTTGTGCTCCAGCTGGCGGGTCCGGTAGAAGCGGCGGCCGGCACGGCGCCGCTCCTGAACGGCATGGGAGCACTCTGGGGTCCACCATGGGACGCTTCGCGGTCTGGGGAGCCAGAGGTACGGGGGATGCAACTGGCGGCAGCCGAGAGGATCTTACTCTCGAGGAAGGCGAGGGCCTCATTGACGGAGGGAAAGGCAGGAATTGATGGCGAGATCGCCGTGCCCCTCGCGTATGAGGCCCAGTCTGCTCGGGCGAACAGCCAGCGCGGGCGGACAGAGGTGGGGGGGAGGAGACGGGTCAGGGTAAGACACACTGGGAAATGGTCACTGCCGGAAGAATCCGGCAGGACCTCCCAGGTGAACTCCGTCACGATTTCGAGGGAAACTAGGGAAAGGTCGATACAGGTGAAACTGTCATGGGCCGAGTGAAGGCAGGTTGGGGAGCCATCGTTCAGAAAGGTGAACTCGAGCTCGTCCATAAGGGAGAGAAGGGTCCCGGAGAGAAAGGTGGAGCAAACGTCCCCCCAGGCCGGGTCCCGACTGTTGAAGTCCCCGAGATCAGAAAAGGGCGGGGAAGCTGGAGAATTAGGTCACGGAGAGAATCGGGTGGGGGGCGTACGTTAGGGAGAGGTAAAGAGAGCAGACCGTGAGCTGGCGCCCCAAGAAAAGGCGCACGGCCACAGCTTGCAGGACTGTACGGAGCGGGAGGGGGCGGAAAGGGACGGAGCGGTGCACGAAGACCGCGGCGCCCCCCCCCCGCCCTATCGAGAGGCGGGGAAGGGAGCCCGCAGTAACCGGACACTCGAGGGAGGGAACGGGATCCCAGAATCGTCTCCTGAAGGCAGAAACACGCCGGACACCTGGAGGCCAGGAGAGAGGAGAGACTCTCGAGGCCTACCAGGAGCCCGCGTGTTCCACTGCAGGAGCGAGGTATAGGGAGGGGTAGGAAGGTCAGCGTAAAGGATGATTATGGGTGGGTGGGCCGATCGGGCGGCCCGAGATTAAAGAGGGAATCGGAAAGCCCCGGAGTTCAGTGAGGGACGCCGAACGAGGCGAAGGCGAGGGTCCCCCCGACGAGGGGGCGATGTGGAACCAGACGCCGGCAAGTCCTCCAGAGGAGGAGTCTCCCGGACGTCCGGGGGAGAGCGATGCAGAGAAGGGGATGTGAGAGGTATCCAGAATGCCCCTCCCTTCACCGGAGGTGCGGGGGAGGCAGGACTACGAGGGGGAGTGGAAAATAATACCTCACCCAGAGGCATTGGCAGGTCGAGGAGAGAGATGGGGCGGGTCAAACGCGGGGGCGTGCACGTCCCACCCACGCCGACCAGGCGGGCGAGTTCCCCCTCCAGTGGGTCCATCGACCGGGCCGGAGAGGGGTGTATCTCAGCCTCCACCACGAGGGCCGACGGGGACCCCAGGGGGGAGCGTGCATAACGGTTGCGCAGTGGGGACGGTGAGGACACCGGGGCGGTAGGGCGAAGGGGGCGTTTGTGTTTAGGAGAGGAAGGTGATGCGAGGCTTATGGCGTCGAACCTTTCGGGGTCACCACTGGCGCGGCGCTTGCGGCCCCTATCCCTCCGTCGTGCGGCCCGCGTGGGTGACGGCGGGTCACGATCCGGAATGGGGGTGGCCGAAGGCGCCGGTGGAGAGGGCGTAGAAGGGGCAGGGGGGTTGCCGACGAAGCATCGGCGTTCGCGGAGGGAGCACGTGGGGACGCGCTGGTGGTACGGGGAGCCGCGGTAGGAGTCCGCTGGGCGGCAGAGGATGGACTGGGAGTAGCGGACACGGTGGGTGGAGGCGCGTTGGGAACCGCCGGTGAGGACGGGTCCGGGAACGGAGAGCCTCGGCGTACGAGGCACCACGCCGGGCCTCGCCGCCACGCAACCGCTCCCGCGCCTCCCGAGCGCTGAGAAACTCTGATGAACAGAGGGCCCGAACCTCCCTTTCAAAGAGGAAGGACGGGCAAGAGCGGGATGAAGCAGGGTGTGGTCCATGGCAGTTGGTGCAGGAAGGCGGAGCAGTACAGGGCAAGGGGTGGGGAGGGCCGCCGCAGCGGACACACAACGGGCCGGCTGACGGCAGGAGCTGCTCACGTGGCCAAACCTATTACACTGAAAACAGCGCGTAGGATCTGGCACGTATGGTCGTACTGAGAATTCGCACGCTCGTCTCTCACCAAAGCCCCAGAATACCGAAACGGGGGGCACCAGTGAGTCGAAAGTGAGGAGCAGGCGAGGAGAAGGGGCAGTTGGGGACCGCGATCTGTCGGGAAAGCGGTACACCCTCACAACACCCTGGGAGGCGAGGTCAATCTGGAGGTCTTCCACCGGATGGGTAGAAGACGAGCAGCGTAAATTGTGCCCTGGCACTGATTGAGGCGGGGGTGGGGAGTCACCGTGATCCCGCAGCCCAGGACATCGGGGATAGCGAGCAGAGAGGAGGTTTCGGCAGAGGAACGCGACCTTATCAAAATGGAGCCATCCCTCTGAGGCCGAAGGTCAAAACGCGCCGTCCCCGTCTTCCCATGGATCGCTCGAAAGAGACGTTCGTGGTTAGTGGGGAGGGGCTTGGAGGAGGAGGGGCGGAGGACGAGGAACTTGTCCATCGTCCTAAGGCCGAGTGAAGCCGTCTGGCCAAACACCACCGGAACTTCGAGGGGGCGAGAAGACGAGAAAGGCGGACGGCGACGTCGGGTCCCACGTCCCCCAGGGGCCGAGGGGGCCGGGGGCGATGAGGCCTGACCGGAGTGGGAGGCGACCGGGGCCGCGGGCCTCCCACCTGAGGGCGAAAAAGCAGGTGGGTCCCTATCGGGACGTGGAATATGGGGGGATCCAGGGGTCGGGCAGCGGCGCCACGAGCCTGGGGAAGAGAGGGAGAGGAGGCGTCGGCAAGAAGAGCAGACGGGGTGGGCGAGGGCTGCCGACTGCCCTTACCAGACCCACGGTCCAAAGAGGTAGTCAGAGGGAGGTCAGATGCACAAGCCGGGTCGTCAACGAGGTCCATTAGAGTTGTAAGTGTTTCCATAGAAAATTTTTATTGTAGTTTCGCGCCCGGGCCGCGGGGAACCGATTACCCGGGCCCAAGGGGACCAAGCGCACGCCGGCGGGGGGGGGTGCCTCGTCCCATGCAGGTACCCCCGTTTCAAAAGGGGCCCTTGCAGCGTCGAGAGTTCCCCCCCGCCGGCAGCAAAGACCAAGGCCCCCAGGGTCCCAGGCCTGGGCACCCTACCAGCCAACTTAGTCCGGCCCCGGCCATGGGGGCGAGACCCCCAGCGACCAGCCCCGGCAGCCCACGGGGCGCGCGAAGTGAACAGAGAAAGCAGAAAAAACAGAGGGGCAAGGAAGAGGGTAAAGAGGGGAAGACAGGAAAGAGGGGGCTGTAGGATAGCAGGGTATGCTAAAAGTCCACTTCGCAACCGGGCGGGGACCCGGCAGGGCCCCCAGCCGCGGCTGACCCCCCTCGCCACATGGAGGCAGGAGCCCGCGGGCGATCCACCCCAGAAAGACCGCCCGCGGGGAGGGGGATACACACATATATATATATATATATACATATACATATACATATATATATTTATATATATATATATACACATATACATATATATACACACATATACATATATATATATATATATACATATACATATATACACACACATATATATATATATATATCATTTATTTTATACATCACTATTCATAGTGTGGCACTTGCCTGCATAGTAAATAATGTCTGGAGCAGTGACTATTTAATTTTCTTCAGATAGGTTCATACATGTGATCTGTCAATTCCCTGGTTAGTATTTTGAACATGATTGGAAGACAATCTAATTGGCATGTGTTTGTTGGACAAGTACATAATGTATGATGTGGTTGTTTTACTTCCTTTAAAACAACTACAGTCGTGATGGAGAGGGACCTATGGCTTTATGCGGGATCCACACCACAAGTCACTACATAGTCTAGATGCAGAAGATGGTCTCCCATCCAACTACTAAATCAATGTCACTTAACTTTGCTGATCAACAGGAAACAGTGTTGCAATATTTGATATGATGCAGCTCAGGATGTCATTGTGAGAAAGGTTAGCTCAAAAAGAATTATAGAGTATGAATGTTGGCTCTGCAATTGACTCTTTACCCAAACAGACAGACACAAATCGATGCAATATAAACAATTCATTCTAAAATACCTTACTAAAGGTCTTGCAGGGAATCAGATGAAAAAAATGAAAGGCACTATATTTTCACTGAACAATGTTTATATAGAAATAGTTAAATGAATTGGAAGAAGTTCTCAAACTTAATCTACATGAACAAAGTGCTTTTATAGTCTGATATTTTACTTAGTTGGTAAAAATGTGATGTATATTATGGGTACAGTAATTCCTTGCTTTACAGAAATTCAATTTGTTGCATTATTATAAGTATGTGTTACATTGTAGAGTTAAGATTTTGTTCTGTAGAACATAACTCCAAATATATAATGGGAGTTCAATGCAAAAATGGGATTCAATATGTGGAAATCCACTTATGAAAGGATTTTATGGAATGTAACCCTTCTGTAAAGCGAGGGATTACTGTACTCATTTTGATACAAAACTATAATGACATCACATGTAAAGTTTAACTGATATTACATATTACTATTTTTATATTACATATATACATTAATTGAAGAACAACATAATGATGATAATATAGAGAAAATATTTAATATTGGGTAATTAACCAATATTTACAAAAATATTTCTTTACAGATTCTTCCACCCACCATACACTAAAAAAGTGTTCATTAGGCAGAACATTCTGAAAATGAGCATTTGGTAAATGGGCTACACCCTAAACAAAGACTGACCTAGGACAAGCAGAGCCTGCCTTAGAGCTTGCAGGGACCCTCCTACTAAAACTCAAAATAGGCCATTAGCAACAAATATAAATTTAATCCAAAAAATACAAAGTTATACCTAGCTAAAAAGACACTATCATGTAATTACAGAAGCATTTTCAGTACAAGTAATGTAATTATAGTAATGCCAGCAGTAAACAATTGAATGAATCTACAAGCATTATATTATATTCTCTTGATAATCAACAAATTACTATTTCTTTAGTCATAAATTTAGTGTGGGCCCGAAGCAGCTGCATGGGGCCCATCCATGGGCGTCCGGAGGGGGGGGGGGGGGCAAGAGGGGGCAGTTGCCCTTCCTTGGAAATTTGTTTGCCCACACAACAACAACTATAATTCTACTGCACCTCAGTCAGTGTTTCCACATTCAAGGAAATGTCGTTTACTTTACCGAAATGCCATGTCGTTGAACTTAGAAGTGTTAAATAAACTATACTGAAAGATATAGTAATGGAATTATTTGCAAATATCATTATATTGAGTGTTTTATTTATTTTTCTCTCGAAAACCTTTTGGTCAATTTCACTGAAACTTACACGATTATAGTTAATCATAGTATCATATAACATAAAAAATGGACTTGACTGGTTGAAAAAAAAAATGCACTGCGACCACTACGAGTAAAAACCTTCATCTCCCCTTATCATAGCCTGCTTTTGGTGCTAAATTTATGTACTTAGTATTACTAAGTACATAAATTAGCACCGAAAGCAGGCTATGATAAGGGGAGATGACGGTTTTTACTCGTAGTGGTCGCAGTGCATTTTTTTTTCTACCTAATAAAGAACTATAGAGCAACATCGTTCTTCAGTAGTTGGATTCCCCCAACATTCCGTACCTGAGATTTCGGCCGAGGACATCTGAAGAGGGCAAGCGAGTTCTTCTTGATCGGTGTATGAATTGACCTTGTACAATCTGTGACAACTTCTTTGTAGTATCGGCTATATTGCTCCTTACCCAAATCCTTTATAGTTCTCACTGTATGGACCACAGATTCATCCATGACATTCCTTGTGTCTAAGGCCAGTAACTCATTCCCATTATCACAAAATGGATTTCCCATATCACGGAAGACTTCAACGAGATTAGAAACATGATCCTTGAATCTTCTCTGTGTAGATAGTCCTTCTTTGTGGTGGAAGTTGTTGTCTTCAGTTTCTGGAAGGTTTTCGTCTTCATATTCAGCAATCAATCTGGCTTGTTCTGGCCCTGCTACCATCCACTTCTTGAATGCCACTGGATTCTCAGTCAGACCCACCATGCCTCCTGAACCTTTGACTTTCTCATTGTTTTGTTCATGCGCTTGGTCTAAAGGCATGGCTGAGAATCTCTTCTTGGTCTTGTGTACTACCCAGTGTCCATTTCGTGAAAACTCATTCATAACTGGCTGAGGGAGATTCTTCATGTCCCGGATGTGGAGTGGAAGCCAACATGCGTAATTCTGGTGGTCAAGAGCAAAGAACCAGGGAACTACTTTCTTCAAGCTTTCTACATACAATGGAAAGTCTCCTGCACAATGTGATCGTATGAATATGAGGCCGTCTATCTCCATCTGAAGAATTGTCTCCCAGTATTGGAATGTTGGACTGACCTGAACCATCTTCTTCTTCCACTCTTCCTTTGTCTTGTCATCATAGGGACCAACAGTTTCCATAAAGGCTTCATGCAGCTGCAGCTTTGCCAATGTCAAAGCTTTACCTGGTGAGCATGTCTGGTTCTTGTAAGATGAGAGGCTTTAAGAAATGAGTCAACAGTTCCTGCCGAAGCAATGCCTGCTTGTGTCAAGGCATTTGTCCACCCAGATCCTTCTAGATAATCTCCATATGTTCTCCACATGGCCATCTCTGTATGTAGACCTCCAAACATGACGATGACCTTGTCTTCTCCGTGGGTGTCTGGCCACTTCCACTGAATGAATTTACCAATGGCATATAGGGGTGCATCGAATGCAACAACTGGTATTTGCCCGGGGTTAAGGAATTCAGTAGCAGACCGAACAACATTCATTCCATGCTTGATCATCGCTGGAGTAGCGGCCTTTTCATGGAATAAGGGAAGGAGGTAGGAAAGGGTTTTCATTTGATCTTCATCTTGTTCTTGCCTTGTAGCGTGGTATGCTGACCATGATATAACATCACCCTTCCCTATCGTGTCTTTCTCCAAGATCCTGAACGCTTCTTTCATCCACTCCTTTTCCTGGAGACATGCTTCATGGTAGTGTCCCTCAATAGGGTCAGACACATTAGACAACTTCAGGACTTCTACCTTGGTTTTGTCCATTGCAACAGCTGGTACAATTGAGTAGGACATGAGTAACTCCAAGTCCTTTGAACCTAGAGAAGGTAGCACAAGATCACCTTGTTTGGTTCTACAGTTTGAGACAGTTGGGAACTGAAACAGACTAATCCCTGTACCATGAAATGATCCAACGGCAGTTGTAGTAGATGGGTTGTAATCCAGATTGTCAAGTGCCCCAACAATAAATGGTCCATGACGAAACTGAGCTGGTACAACCACTCCTTTGGTCTTGAAGTTCTGGCACACTGCTGTTGCAAGTTGGCTTTCGACTTGAAGAATTCGGTCATAACTCACACTGAGACCCAATTCATATAGTTGTGTAATTAATGATTTTGACTGAATTTCAGTATGAATTTTCAGACCAAGATACAAAGGCAATGGTGGTTCTCTTTCCAAAGAATGGCGAACCTTAGATGATGATGTATGCTTGTTCCTAAAATTAAAAAGGATAAGTTGCGAGACAGTGAGAGTTGCAGGGGAGTCTTCTGGTGTTTGGTCCTTCACGTCAGCACCATTTGTGATCATAGATATAAGGGTTTTCAAGGTTGTAGGTACCGATTCCTGTTGACAACCAGATGGAAAGGCACCTGCAAACTTGAATCCAGTAAAGTTGACGATTTCCTTGCGTATGATTCTAGCAGCTTTTGCAAGAATCATAGTATCTCCTTCAAAATTCTGTCTATTTGTCTCTCTGAGCATTTCCTGAATTCCCTGCTGAAAAACTAAGATTTTGTTCTTGCCATCACTCACTTCCTGGGCATATGGGAAATACTCCAGAATCTTCTCTCTGAATCGTCCTCTGTTCATTTCCTTATTAATACCTAAGTCCCGAAGTCTTTTTTGATACAGATCAAATAGCACAGAAAACTTCATTTGAAAGATTCCTTCTTCCACACAATTTTCTACATGATTAACGACCTCAACTATTGCCTTTGCTTTCATCAAGTTTTCTTCATAGCCTTCTTCCTTGCTCTGTTTTTGTCTCAAAAGTGAGCGGTAACGGTTCCGATAAAATGTCAAGCATTGCAGATGATACTTGGCTTCAATGGCCATGAGATCACCACCTCCTATTCTAGACATTAGTTCTGTGTCACTGAGTTCTGTAGCCATCATTCGTAAATTGACGTCAGCGCCAAATGTACTGAATTCGTGAAGATGCCCATGTGTTTGTTGACAAAACACACAAGTTGCTTTGTCCATAGGATGCCGCTGAACCCGCTTCCCCGTAGATGAACTGGTTTCACCTTCATCCGCCCTTTCTCTCTTTTTTGTAGCCCTTTCAAGCTTTTCTTTACTAAATTTAACATGGCATGACTTGTGCCACACAGCTTTATTCTGAACCAGATCTTCAACAGTCACCTCTTCATTGAAAAGAAGAGGAACTGGTAGTCTTCCAAGATTCTTGAATGCATTGACATTCTCCATAAATGTTGCATATGCTTCAGTTTTTTTACCACTCACAGCATTGAGTGGACATTTAAGAGTCTCACCTTTGCTCTCTTGACAAACCATGCATTTGCTCCAATCCATGTTCACAAATCACCTGCAAAACAGAAAAGCACATATTATATAGTTATATTATTAAATATTTTACATTAAATAAACATTTAAGGGTAATTCTGATTATTTTATAGCAATCCTGGCATCGAAATATGTAGGTTTAGGGACTATTTATTTACAATTACTCCTCACAATAGTTTGTTGATTTCTAGCTGGCAGCCATCTTGGATTTCCAAAATGGCAGCCAAGATAGGGTTGTGCGTCTTGGTTCCGGGGAAAAATTGGTAGCTAAGGTCCTGAACAACATTTGAGCCAAGTTTGGTGCTTTTGTCCAGAATGTCCACTTACTTCAAAAATCAGGATCTAAGCTACTGCACTACTAATAAGAACTAAGAACTAATAAGTTAGTTTGGCCCCCCTTGCGAAAAATCCTGCGGACGCCCCTGGGCCCATCCAACACTCAATGAACAACTATACAACAAAAGTCAAAGCAGTGCTTACTATAATTATTTATATAGAATTATGAAATGTAGGGCCTAATCCTGGCCTAAATATTTCCTACCACCACAATATGTAACTCCTCAGATTTTGGTGATAATTTCTTCCCTTTTAGTGGAAGAATTTTAGGATAAATATATTCAATCGACCTATCAAATTAGCAGGAAGTCGAAACTTGGTACACTTGTAAACTGAACCCTACTGATGAATATATTAAAAGTCCCAACAAATCCAAGTTGTGCTCCAGCCGCCATCTTGGAAAATGGCGGCCGAATTTCGTTTTTTGGGAAATAACTTCAGACCCGTAAAAGATACAAAAATTTACCAAGAGAGCAAAATCATTCTACATAAAAAGGCAAACATTTTCTGTTCCCAACTTTGTTTTGTACGATGAAAAAAAAAAGTTACGCAAAATACAAAATTCCTTTATTCTATGAATCAGTGCAGACATGACGTTCAAACTTGGTTAATGGGTAGAAATTCGAATATTTTGTTGCAATTTATTATTTCAGAACCATGACAGTTTGTTTTTTATAGGTAGTTTGGTAAAAAAGTAAAGCACAACAGAAAGAGCTAGAGAAAAATACTGTAATGTAATTTTTTTGATGACGGGTAGGAGCTAAGTTATCGGTTTGGAGTAACATTATTTAAAACAGTTATTTTATTCCTTCATTAGACATCTAAGTATTGAAAATGGAAATAATTATGAATGCTATTCTCAATACATACATTACTAATATATTTTATGTAAAATATAACATGCATTTTTCCTTATCTTGTATACTGAAGAAAAATGTAACATAGGAAGAATTTTCATGTATTGATGATGACCATGATGTTCAGACAGGTTTTATGGATTGAACATAAAATAACATCTTATTGAATGGTCACAGTAATCCTTAGACACTTGGGAACATCACTATAGCTAACTATAATCGTCTGTTGTTACCTAAAATGAAAATGTAGTAATCTAAGTCTTGGAGTGCAACGCAGTAATACAGTATATAGCTTTAACACTAAGGCACTGTGTGACATCTCTAATGTTGAATAAAGTCATCTAACATGAGCTAGGAAATAAAATGTAATTGTGTCTCCCTGTTTTAAGTATAATTTTCTAATTACTACGCAAAAATAAGCTAGATTGTACATTTATTGCATTATGTGTAGTGTCATATTGCAACACACTCAGTTATCAGTTGTCTAGTAGCGTTTCAACATAAGAGTTCTCGCAGGTAGTTCCTTCACATCCTCCACACATCGCTGAGCACAGCAAACCAAACTGTATGCACTTGCATCTCTTGGTGCATCCTAGCTTGCAGTTACATGAAATGAGGTTAAGAAGTTGTGATGGAGCGGCTTCCTTGGTAGTAGGGACAGGCCTCAGTGATTTCCCTGTCATGGACCATCCCCACTCTGTTGGCTCCAGGCAGTTTCCTAACCATTCTTGGACCTGCAAGTACACTCTGTATGAGTGTTGCTCTGCTGCTGCACTGGTCGGAGGTAGGGATGCTAGTTGAAAAGATGTATCTAACTTCTTTTTTGCTACTATGCGATTATACATGAAGTATCTTAGCTCATCC
The DNA here is from genome assembly GCA_023014485.1 of Bathynomus jamesi. Taxonomy (NCBI): domain Eukaryota; kingdom Metazoa; phylum Arthropoda; class Malacostraca; order Isopoda; family Cirolanidae; genus Bathynomus; species Bathynomus jamesi. The sequence goes on from JAJOZX010010606.1 coordinate 27,216, forward strand.
AAGGACTTTGATTTTGATCCGTACATTTTTAAGAGGAACTTTTCCCCAGCAGCTTTGATATCTTCTTTACTGGCATCCTTTTGGTTAAATATTTTCATTTCTTCTCTCATTTCTGTATGGTTCTGTAGAAGTTGGAGACCTCTAACTTTTCCTTTTTTATACAAAGCTGATGTGGTATCGCATCCAGTCATGGCGTGAGCAGATAGCAAAACTTCACAAGCCTTCCCCATTTTTTTTTCTCACTTTGGATGCTGAAAATACGGGGTGTGCTGTTTGATTTCCCTGGTTTGAGAAACCAAATTTCAAAGTCTTCATGGGCTAGAGCAGTTAGAAGCACTAGAAGATCCGTATCCTGGCCAACAACTACTGTTTGATTTTTGTGTTTAGCTTGATCTAGAGCAGCCTTAACAATAACAGTATCTGCATCACTCTCCGCCTGAACAACAGAATAACCTTTGATCTTCATACTAGACACAAGAGATGCAATCAGGGCCCGTTTGTTGTTTCTGTTAGCAAGAAAATCTGATTGTGGTATAGTGGTTGGTGTATTCTCATTAAATATGATATCTCTAGAAGTTCTTTTTGCTGCTCGTCGCTCTTGCTCGGCTGTCTTAGTGGTTTCTCTGTCAGGATAACCATCAAACACCACTGTACAGTTTTTACCGTAATTGCTCTCTACAGAGGTTGTATACAAGTCAAACAGCTGACCAAATGTAGCGGGTTTTGGCCAAACAACGCAATGAAGAAGGTTTCCTCCATCTAAAATGTAGTGAGGATTGGCTGGTAAAGCTAACATCTCGTTGTGCGACTGAAAAGCATTGATCAGAGAAGACTTTGTGCCTTTTCTTAACAATGTTGAGTCAAATAATGATGGAGGCACACTTGCCAGCTCATACTGAAAGTACCCTTTAACTTCTGTTTTGCTTATGTCCAAACATATCATTCTGTGGAAGAGTTCTTGTGGGGAATGCAGGATTACAGTTTTTTCTTTCATCTTTATTGTGCCAGATGACAGGTTAGACAAAGGAACTACTTTCTTCTTCCTTTGCAGTCGAATATCAGAGAAGCTATGACTTGAGAGTGCTTTCATTGTTTCTGTACCAATCTCTAGTGCCCTATCACATGTTATTGATGAATCTGCTATCAACCCATTTGAGAGGTTTACCAACTGTCCTGATAATTGACCAAATGGGTTATGTTCTTTTAGCCAGCAAACAAATGTCACAAAGTCGTTTAAATCTCTTGTTTGACGAGATGTTCCAGATTCTATGTTCTGATGACTAATTGTTACACTTATTCCTGCGAACTCTGATAACGTTCCAGTTATTTCACCACAAGCTGGAGCAGACAACACCCATCTCTGTAAAGTTGAATCTGTGATTCCCCGACCATGTGTAAGTCCACCTATTGCTTTAAAGCTACGCATTAAAACTTGCTCAATGCACATATCTGTTGACACACCAGACCAGAATCTGTCACTGCGCCTGATTGTGAAGTAACCATCTTTCGTGAATCTTTGGAAGTCCTCAGATGACATTTTGTTGGGCAAATCCTCCATCAAAGTTAGATACAGATGGGCACATTTTGCATAGTGTATATGACCTGCACTATGAAAGTAAGGAAGCATATATTTGACAGTTTCAATATGCAAATTCCAGTCTGCTGTTCGTTCTGCTCTTATAAACTGAAGGATAAGCATGACTTGCTGAAAATACTGAAGCCATAACTTAGGTGTTTTGCCTGAATTCTGCATATCTTTTTTGACTTTCTCAAACAGATTTATGTAGTTCTCAATAGCAACACACTCAAAAACATCTTCAGAAGTTAGTGCCTTTGCTGAATACTGTTTTGATATTTCACACAGTATGTTTTGTGATTCTTCAGCTTTTGAAGCCAATTCGTCATGAATGAGAGTAAAGAGTGCTGCAGCTGTTAGAATATGAGCACGTACGGCTCTGGCATATGAATGGCCTTTCATCATGTGGGGTACAGTCGCTTTTCCATAAACAGTTTGCCACAACTCCTCAATCCCACTACCACTCATTATATGTCCTACTGCTCCCATGTATGACATCAACAAATGAAAACCTCCTAAGCGAACAACTATTGAAGATACAAGACTAGCAACTGGTTCTGACTCAACAATATCTACAGACTTCAAGAACAAGGGTTGGTCAAAAGTAACTACACATGCCTGATTATGACTTTGGCTTTCTTTTGCGGCAAACATCAAAGCTGAGTAAAGGGTTGTCAGATTTCCTGGTTCTAGATTTATGAAAGGCACTGCCAGCACACGACTTACATTCCATGTTCCATTTGTAACTGCATATTTCATATAGCCATTCCAGCTTGGTAATTTATTTTGAACTTCACTAAATCCAGCCAACCACAGAACATCAAGTTTGAAACCTCTGCGAACTACATCTCCATGTGTTATGTCACTTAAGATTATGCTCTTCAAACCTGATGTGGGAGGTTTTTTGTAAGGGATAATGGGTATTTGATTTGAAGTAGTGTCACATTTTTCACCAATATTACGTGCTAAAGGAGGGCATTTCGAGACAGAGTTTCCTGGAGTAACACACTTTATTCCTCCAAGTGCATGAAAGGTACCCAAACCATCCAGGGTTCTTGTGTTCACATCAGCATTATCAAAGACAAACTGTATAAATGCATCTGGTTGTACTGTTGACCGTGGGCTATTAACAGCACAATTTAGGAAGTTTGTGGCTTCTTTGTATGAAGAGCATGCACCCACAGCATGCAAAATGTCTATTAGATGTCTTGATCCATAATTGCGATATAGGTGTACAGAAAGTCCCAAATGCAGTGGAGATAGGAATGAACGTGGCCTCATAGCAGAAATTATCGAATGGTTGATAAAAGTTCTCTTGCGATCTATACTTTCAGGTGTAGGTTGAGTTTTAGTTGAAATAAGAATCTCAGTGAAAGCTGTAAGTGTCGGGGGAACTAAAGTCTGACCCTCAGCCTTCATGTCATCAATGTCTGGGTACATGCTACAATCATACACTGTTTTACAAATGTCTTCTTTGATGATTTTTGCAGCTGTTTCAACAATACGTAATCGTTCACTAGTCTCATCTGTCTTCTTGTTTTCATACCATTGTTCTGTTAAAATCCTCCGTCCTGTGTGAGTGAAGCTAAATATGTTATGTCGGGAATGCAGATCTGTACAGATTATGCTTGACTTGTAGTGTGAAAGGAACTTACACTTAAGCCAGTGGTCACTGTAAAGGTCTTCTTTTTGTGCACCAGAAACTTCCATCATAATATCTTTCAGCTCACTCAAACTGTACTGACACATCATTACTTTCAATGTATTCCAAAAGTTTTTTGAAAGCAGACGAAGCTACTGATTCTTCTGGACGTCCTGCTGAATCTCTTTGTGCAATGCGCTTGAATGTGCTGTAACATACAAAGTGATAACGACCTTCTTCTGCTACTAAATCAATGGAATTTGCAATACGTGAATATACTTCCTGCCCCCAACTATCACTGCGCTGTTCACAAATTGAAATAATTTTTTCTCGAAATTCAAGAGTAGCCACATTATATACAGTGAGGCGTCTATTTTTTGAATGTTTTGTGTCAGGTAAACTTGCTTTCTCTCCACAAAATATACAGTCACTTAGAAAGTTAAATGTCTTTATTTCTGAACGAAGAACTCTGTTGGCTTGTGAAGTTGATTGTTCTGAAGGTTCCTTATTGACAGCAGCTATACTGTGCTTTCTTGTGTAGTTTCTCCGACAGATTTTGTGTACTGGTACACTCTTCAGTTCCTGAAATGTCTTGTATTTATCATCTCCTCTATCTTTGCTTGCTTGAATCAGAGTCTTGATCCCTCTTTCCACAAATACCCCGCTTCCCACATCGATCTCTTCTGCACATATCAAGCACTTCATCTTGACTCATCAATAGCGTCCATTACCTGAAAAGAAAAGAAAAATATTAGTTCGTCTGTCATTCACTTTGAACTATTACTTCGGTATATTAACTCATAACCTCCGATTGAGTGAATAAATGTTACAGATGAATCCGTAGATATAATCATAATTAAGAGTATTTATTAGAAGTAGAATATAGGAAATTAGGGACAGAGTTGCCCATATCTGCTAGAAACAAGAAAATGTATTGGTATAAATATTTAGAAAACCAGGTACTGTCACAATTTATATTTCTACTAGCTCGTTCCTGTGAAATATTTTTTCACAAAATCACCCATACAAAGTAAGAGAGGTTTCTGAAAATAGGCAGTCATAACAAAACATTCGCTTTTTTTACCTACAAACCCAGTTTGAACGTCGTGTCCGCATTGATTCATAGAATGAAAAATCTTTGGTTTTGCATAACTTTTTTATTTTTCATCGTACAAAACAAAGTTGGGAACAGAAAATGTTTGTCTTTTTATGTAGAATGATATTGCTCTCTTGGTAAATTTTCGTATATTTTACGGTTCTAAAGTTATTTCCAAAAAACCGAAATTCGGCCGCCATTTTCGAAGATGGCGGCTGGAGCACAACTTGGATTTGTTGGGACTTTTAATATATTCATCAGTAGGGTTCAGTTTACAAGTGTACCAAGTTTCGACTTCCTGCTAATTTGTTAGGTCGATTTTCCTAAAATTCCTCTACTATTTGGTCATCCATTCAGGATCCATTCCACCCTAATATTTCTTGTTCCCTTGTTTAATTAAGCATTTTGTTAGTTGTTCTTTCAGTGATGTTAATTTCTTAAGCCAGAGTTTGTGGTGACAAAATATGTGGTCATTATTTCTTCCATTTCCATTTGTTTGATATCCTCACCTCCTCCCCTCACTATTCTTAATTTGCATATTCATTGTGTCAGACTTCACTCTCATGAATACTCTTCCAGAACTGCTTGACTAATTCTTTTTGAAAGGGTGTTGTAACTTCAGTTTATCCTTTCTAAACTCCCTGTACAGTTTTAGTTTTGATTAGGTCCTCTGCAAATGTCTTCTTTTTCCTTTACTCCTCATTTATTCTGAAATGTCTCTATGATCTTTTAAATTTTGATAACAACTAAACCTTTTTCCTCAATATACTTTGTGTTATTTGCCTTAGTTTCTACTCTTTCTCTTTAATATTCCTTTCTGCCTGTGGTGACCTAGTTTCATTATAGATGAAACTTTCAAGAGCATTTGAAGCTCATTTACTGTGCTGCAGTGTGGAATATATCCCAGCTTTAAATGCTTTTTCTCACACACTGTTTTCTCAGTTGCTTTATATTCTTCTATAATTGAGTTTAATTACACAAACTTTTGCCAAGAGTTGGGCAAGTGCTATTAGACTCAAATTTACCCCCCAAGGCACATTTCTAGGTGGTTAAAGTTTCTTAGATTACATCTGTACATCCAGTGTGGATGGTCTACCAGGTATCTGGTCCAGATACTGTGATAAGTTCTATTTCACTACACCTTTGCTGGTGTTATATTTATTATGTTATGTTCCTTTTCTCTCTCTGCTGTGTTTTTGCCAGTCACTCGGCACACTTACAAATATTTGCTTTTCTTTCCCTTTTATACTTTGATAATGTCAGACTTCGCTGCCCCATTTTCAATCATAGTCAGGGGGCTTAATCATATAATTGTTCAAATCATTCCAAAAGTGCCATTTTTGGACCATAGGTAGCTATGACCATACTAATTTGAATGTTTGCGTGAGCCAAGCTGGGCTCCCACTGTGGCGGCCATATTGGCCAAATCAAAATGGCCACTGTCCAAAATGACATCCACTTGAGTACCAATACTAGTACAGGTTACATAGTTAACTTGATAAAAAATAAGAGTCAGCATCAACATCTTTTGCTATTAAACTTTAGTATATACGCAAGTACAATCTTCTTTATTCCTTTTACTCACAGTACTGCATCTCACGATAATGTCTATCCAATAGATGGCTGTTCACTGATTAATAGTCGTCATTGTTCAGGCAGCCACCCTCACACTTGCAGTGTGTCGTACATCGAATTCCAGCACTACTGCATTTGCAATTCCCTCTGCTGTCTGATGAAGATGCATATTTTACTGTGTTGAATATCAGCAGTTGGCACAGTGTGCACACAATCTTCACCCTTGTGCCCAGTTCAGCATCACTGTTGGATTGCTCTCTACTATGTTTATCGATATTACCAGGGGTGCAGTGCCAATTTTATAGGTGCCGGAGCTCTGGTGGGCCTGACAAAAGCCTGCCATTTCCTATCCTGTTTCTATATATGCCACACGATGACTAAGTATTTCATGTTTGCACTCACTCACTAAACTGTTGATAATTAATGGAGACAATTTTTTTGTTGCTTGTTATGGTAATTCCTCCAAACTTCCTCTTGCAGAGGTGCCGGAGCAGCGCTCCGGTGAGCTCCGGCAGCACTGCACCCCTGGATATTACCTTTAGGACCCTGGAGGACAACATTGATGAAACCTAACAGTGTTTCTTCTATGGGGGACGTCAGGCATTGTGGAGAGAATGAACCATTAAATGGCTCTTGTTTCTGAAGGATCCACTTTCGTAGTGCCATAGCAGCACGTATCAATAACACAGCTTCATCTTGATTGATTTGTGAGGAATGATAGCTTTGTTCTAGCACAGCACCCACTTTTGCCTTGTGGCTAATGAATACATCTCTCCCCTGTGCATAGGAAGCCCACTCAGGAAGATGCTCAAGCAGATGGTCTTTGAATCTTGTTGCATGAGGTTCTCTACCAGAACAGGGATGTCCTAGATCTGACATCATTATCTTGTACATTTCCCGTAAGTCAGACAACTTGTGGACCTCAGACTGAGTGTCATCCACAAATGCCACTAACTGTGCTATGACCATGGGATCAAATGGGGGAGGCTTGGGTTCACTTGAAGATTGACATTCAACTGCACGAGCTCCATCACGAAGCCGCCAATAGCATTGTACATGATAACATGCATCCATTGCATGTGCATCAGAACCTGCAGTCAAGTGCCCATATAAATGCCAGTTGTTAGTTGTTTTTGCCCAATTCTTCAGATTTTGATCAATGTTGTCACTTAAGGCTCTATGAAGATCATGCTGATCCTCACCCAGACATATGATGCAGAATAATGTTTCTAGAGGTGATCCATAACTTGATCTGAGTTTCTTCGGACTTATCCCAGCTGCACATTCATCTTGCATGGCCACTTTTCCTCGTGCCCACTTTACCCTGTAACTGTTGCATGCACTCCTACAACTTTTATGATACACTGCATGTGATTGGAGGGTTGCTGCAATTCCTGAGCCATCATCGAGCTCACTAACCTTGATACCAGATGGAACAGCATTAAGCTGCACAAAATCATTCAGATCTCTTTCAAGAGATGAATATCCCTGTTCTTTTGGCTGTTGTAATGCCTCATCTTTGCTGGACTGACATAGGCAACACAGTGTCCAATTAATTCCAGTTATGTTAGTAGACATGTTGAGGTATTAATGTTCTACTACACACTACTAACTACACACTAACGAGATCTTCATATCTGCAGGCCTGAAGAGACTAGAATGTGAAGACGACCACCACCGCATAGACTTGCTTCAGAGGAATACAGGTATGCCAACACCTGCAAAAATAATAAAAAATAGATTAATAGTGGACAAAATGTCAGTAGAAATCCAATGTAAAAGTTAATATAGCTGTTACAACCACAAATCTAAGTGCAATAATTATGTATCATGATTCAATTGACATAAAATGTATATTTCTTATAAAATAATATCAAATGTGGATATATACGACCTGACATATATCTTGAATTAAAAAACAAATATCAGAACTGGATTTTCTATACTAAAAAACATACAAAAAGTGTCATTATTTGCTGTTCTACTATGATTGGTTGTTATTTTATCACCCAATGTCAGACCAGATGGCAGCCATCTTGGATTTGTCCATAATGGCCGCCACAGGGAGAGCCCATGTTGGCTCCCGCAAAAAAATGAATGCTTATGGTCATATCTACCCCTGGTAAAAAAATGGTACTTTTGGAACAAAGGGAACAATCGGAGTGATTTTTTGGATTAAGCCCCCTGACTATCAGTCCTCCTCCTGCAATCACTGTCATGAAATATGTTGAGTATCATTTCCTGTAGTTGGTTGGGCTCATGCTAACAGGATTGTTCGTTCATTAGCTGCTATGCTACTATTTTTTCAAATCTTCCAGTGTAGTAAACTACATATTCTGTTTCCCTTTGTATAGTGGTCATCTGTCATGAGGGTTTGGCACCTTCATATTAGATAGTTGACAATTTGTTTGTTGGTAGAAGAAACAACACTCGTCATTATTGGAGACCCCTCACTTTTTTAAATCAAATTGTGTAGTGAGTTTGATCTTGTGCTCCTATTATCATCCTCTATCAAATTTCAATTCCTCTTTTGAGTCCTGAGCTCTCTTTTCAAGATGGTTACTGTTCCCATTAATGCCTCAATTTGTACTTGACCATTTGCTATTAATGCTTTAACCCTTTCACTCACTGGGTAGACAATTGTGTAGCTGAAAAATAAACCATATTAATTCTTATATAACCACACATAAAGGCAAATTTATTTTTTACCCTATGTCATAATTCGTGAGCGAAAGGGTTAATATCCTTTAGATAGTTCTAAGTTTTTTCATTATTCTTTCAGCTTCAGTTCTGATAGGAATGATATCTAATGCATGGGGACTCCAGTCATTCTTGATACTGGTTCTTCATCTCTCTCTCTCTAATTCTATAATCATTTGGAACATTTGCATTTATTACCAAAGGCATTTTTTTTTCCCCCCATATTACTATGTCTGGTTTTATTGCTCTGTTTTGTGTGTTCCTATGGGTATGATGGTGTTGTGGAAAATGGTAATATGTTCATTTCCAATGACTGGTTGTGGGTTATGATCCCACCTTTTCCCTTTTGGTCTCTGTAATATCCATCCTCCACAAGTGTTTGTACACCAACACTAAGTGCTCCATACTCTCTACTTCCTGTTAGCAGAACTGGCATTTATCATTAAGTGAAATGTCAGCCATCTTTTAAAATCCATTTGTGTGTATAGTGCTTGATCTTAAGCATCCATCACAATTTACTCTCCATCAGAACCTAAGGTGCCTCTATATAACCATTCAAGAAATACCTCTATCAATGTTATCTTTCTCTATTTCTGCTGCAAATTTGCTGGCTGTGATACTGCCTCAACTGCTCCACTTTTTCATTTTGTTGATCTCCAGTACACTCTTTCCAACTCTTTTGTGCTATTATAGGCGATTGTCTTTTTGGTATTTATGTCACTTCATGAATGTTAGTTGGTGAAAAGCATTTTGCTAGTTGGGTGACTGAGGGTTTTGGCTAAGATTCTTGTCATGATGTTTGCGTACAAGGTTCTTCCATCTGTCTATTGTCACAATCTTCACACAGCTATCTCCTTACTTTCAGCATGCAACTTTAAGTCATCCATAAACAACAAATGGTTTAAAGTCACAGTTGGATTTGTCTTCCCTTTGATAGGGTGCAGCCCCTATTGCTTCTTTTCAGAAGTTTTTTTAAGGGGTACAGGGTGAGGCAATAAAACAGAGGTAACAAACTGTTACCCTGGAAAATACTCTTTGGATACGGACATCCCCTTATTTGATTTCACTCTTTTCATGGGTTAGGGTTATATTCATTCTCCAATGCTCTATTCTTCTGCTTAGAAAATGTATTGTCTGTATTGTATAACTTCATACATTCTAAAATCCATGAATGGGGCACACTGTCAAAAGCATTCTGATTTCTCCATCTTTTCTTACAATCTTTAATTATAGTTTGGTTGAGAAGAGCCTTATCCTTCATTCTGAGGCATCATTTTCTACACCCTTTCTCTTATTCTAGGTAATTGTTCTCTATAAGATAACTGTATACATGATCTGCTATTACACTGGGCAACACGTATTTTATTGAATGATATCTGACACTTGATTCTAGGTAATTTGGGTGCGCTGAATACGAATTTCAACTCGGTTTGGCTCTATCAGGTCCTGATTCTTGTCGACAGCCTATGTGCCATTTTCCAGATTTTTCAAATTAGGACTAAAAAATTAAGTCATGTGTTAAATTTTTTTTTCAAGTTTCATGAATACAAGCAGTTCAAACTACAGTAAAATTACATTATAACGATAGAAATGACTTAAAATAAAAAAACAAACAGATATGAAGCTTTCACTGTGGCAAAAATTTTCTTTTGTAAGACTTTCTAGCGTATTTGCTTGTTGATGGCAGGTCTCTTTTCAAGCACCAGCAGTAATCAGCCATCATGTGGGAATCCCAGCGGCCTTGGTACCATTCCTCCATAATTTTGATATCTTGGTGGAATCTCTCCCCTTGTTCGTCACTTACATCACTAAATTACTTGGAAATTGGTCAAGATGGCTATTCAAAAATGCATTTTTATGCTCATATTGCAACCTAACTCTTTGTAGTCCCTTAAAAGTTTTTTTACGATTTCTTCGTAGTTATCTGCCCTATAATTGCCTAAAAAGTTTTCTATCAAGTCCACGAATGAGAACCAGCCACTTTTTTCGCGTTCATTCATGACATTAGAAAAATTGCTGTCTTTAATCATTGTTCTTATTGTGGACCATCAAAAATTCCCGCCTTGATTTTTTCATAACTTAAACTTGGAAATTTTGAAGTTATGTATTTGAAACACTCGCCGTTCGTATCTAAAGCTTTTACATATTGTTTAATGAGGCCTAGTTTTATATGCAGAGGAGGAAATATGATTTTATCTCTGCTCACTAAAGGTGGATTAATTACGTTTTTTTCTCCGACAGTAAGTGATGTTCATGCTGGCCAAATTTGTTTGAAATAATGTTCTTCCTTGGCTCTGCTGTCCCATAAGCAAAGGAAGCAGGGATATTTAGTATACCCTCCTTGTTGTCCTAGCAGAAAATTAACCATTTTTAAGTCAACACATATGATCCACTCGTGCTCCCTATATTTGATAAGATTTAAAACCTTTTCTATATGTTCATACTTTTCTTTTAATTTTGTTGAGTGCCCAATCGGTATCGAGCCGTATAGATTGCCATTATGCAACAACACACACTTAAGACTTCTTTTCAAACTGTCTAAAAACAAGCGCCAATCATTTGCATCGTAAGACTCAACCCCCATCTTCTTTAACAAACCAACTATGTCGCAGCAATATACTAAACTATCCTCTGTTCTAAAATATTTAACAAGTTCTTCTCTTTTTCTGTAAAATGAAATGTATGTGTTTGAAGTAAGCAAGTTTTTCTCTTTAAGTCTTGAAGCTAAAATTTCCGCAACCTTTTTTGGCAAATTTAGATCCCTTACAAGATCATTCAACTCGGCCTGGTTAAACTTTTGCGGATCGTTTTGACTTTCAAATACGATGGGGTCAAAATCGGTGTCTGACTCCTCAAAGTGCATAACAATATTTTCAGGAACATCTTCAACTAATTCTTGAGTTGGCAGACCCTTAAATTTTGGAATGGGGATCTCATTTGAATGTAGCACAGGTCGTATCGCGGTGTCAAAATTTGGGTACTCGATACAATGTTTATTTTTCTTAGTGAAGCCCGAAGTCTTGACAAAGCAAAGGTAGAAATCAGTCTCGTGGTTAGTAGGCTCTCGCCACACCTGATATGGAAAAAAAATTGTAAAGCGTTAACAAAAGCGACGAGAGACTTGTTTTTATGAATTTTATCAAAAGTTATCACCCAAACATTTAACATTTCTATGTGTTTCAACCTTATGCAATATTTGAGATTCTTATAAACATTTTCTGTAAATTTTTGTTTATGTACCTAAGTTACAATTACATTTAGGTAAGTTACAGTATACTAGTGATTAAATTACGTAGTTTTATGAAATCATAAACTTACCATCAGAACTCCAAAAGGTATTTTTGAATCCGAACCCTTCGTCCAATGTTGCAGTCTTTCAATGCATATAGTGCAGGCTTTATGTGGAGCCCACAATTTATCTTGGTCCCCCAGTTTTATGCCAAAATAAGCTAAGTAAGCTCTTTTTACGAAGTCAGTTATATTTGCTCGTTGATGTGGAAGTGTAAAATTTCCACATATATAACAAAAGGAATCAGGGGTTTTTGCATTTGAACTTTCTAGTTCTTGATGACATATTGCTTGATTGTTCTGCCAATTTGTAAAGGTATTTAAAGCCCTTAATTCATATAAATTTAAGAAAATCTGATATAAACACAAAAATTAGTTTAAATAGGTACTTATTATGAAATAGGTACTTACAATCTATGAAATTAAACTAGAAACACGGATGAGTAGGTACAATATAAATTACGTCTAATTAAATCAACTATATTAAATCATGATGACAAAATTACTCACTAAATCATATGCCAATTCAAAATTATGTTAATGCCCAAACTTAATTAACTAACTCAACTGACTGACTGACTGACTGATTGAATTGACTGATTAACTCTGGAAATGAGTCGCTTTTATATATTTTAGTTGTCCCTCTAGAATACTCTACAGAGAACAGGAACGCTCGAGAAAATTTTAGAATTCTATGATATTTTTAGCTTAATTTACTAATATTAAAATGGGTTAAAAATGACAAAATTAAAAATATTTTTAGGGTGTTACATATAAAAATATACATAATACAACAATACCATAACAATAGGTACAAATACCTAGATAAAAACCTAGTTGCATAATGTGTAACTGCAAAAAGACTTAGCGAGTATTGAGAAAAAAACCTTTTTATGAATACGACGAAAGAGGAGGGGTGTTGAGCAAAATCAGGACCTGATAGAGCAAAACCGAGTAAACATTCGTGCTCAGCGCACCCAAATTACCTAGAACTAACTGTCAAATCTAATTCAATAGACAAAAATTTGAAATTTGTTCCCCAGTGTTATTAGTCAATAATTTATATATAGTAGGTAAACAGATAGGCCTATACTTTTGGGGGAGGTGAATTTCTTGTGACTTTGGTATTAGAATAGTGTTCCCTGTCACCCACTCTAGGGGCATCTTCCTCACCATTTATCATTTGTTGAAAGGTCTGTTTATAATACTTATGTAATGTAGTAGTCTGTTTAATCCAAAAGTTTAGGAGCTGGTCTGTACCTCAACTTTTGAAGTTAGCAAAGCTTGCCTGTTTTGATCTAAGTGTTTTGCATTATGGTGATGTTTTCTATTTGTTATTTATCTCTATTGACCTGTCTCACTTCCTCTATCAAATCAGCTTCATTCTTGTGTTGTGCTACCTTGGAAAAGTTGCCTCCAGTAGTTATCCAGGGCATTTTGGTCTGGTTGTTGCTTTACTTTCATCATGTCTTATATTAGATTTTCATAAAGAACACTTGGATTCTTTGCACATAAATGATTTTGTTTTTAGCTTTTTACCTCAGTTTCTTTATTTGTTGCGCTAATACTTTAATTTAATTTATGAACTCTTAAATGCTCAAAGATAACATTTCCATGCTGTGGTAAGAACAAATATCACATTTAAAAGGTTTACCTCTTTTCTGGATTATATTTTCTTTTGACATTTTTCTTTTCACATTCTGGGGACCACAGCCTAGAGTCAAACCAGATCTGTCATCATTCAAGAATTCATACTGGTGAAAAACTTTTTAAATGTGATATTTGTTCTTATACTGCAGTAAGTAGTAGTTCTCTTCAAAAGCATGTAAGAGTTCATTCTGGGATTGGACAAGTGTGCTAAGTATATACTTAGAGGGGGCAGGAAAATACAAACCCATAACATCAATTTAGGAAGAGAGACTGAGATTAAAGACTTGGAAGAGGATAGTTCCTACAAATACCTTGGGATAGAAGAAAGTAGAAATATAGAACACTGGCAAATGCAAAGAAAATCAGTAGATAGTATGTACGAAGACTGAAAAAGATCTGCAAGACCCAACTTACATCAAACAACAAAATAACAGCTATAAACCAACTCACCATCCCTGTTATCAATTATAGTGTAGGGATCATAGACTGGCCACAATCAGAACTAAATAAACTAGATGTTAAGACCAGGAAAAACCTCACTCTAAATAGAACAACATACTGGAACCAGTGTCTTCCCAGATTGTACCTACCAAGAAAACTGGGAGGAATGGGATTGACTGAGGTTAACCAGCTGCACCAATCATTGACCATCAGCATTGGGCAGTATCTGAAAAGTTTGAGTAGTCCTACAATAGCTCTGGTCCGGGAATACCACAACACAAGGGTAATGCAACAAACTTCCATAACCAAACTGGCCCAGCTTTGGAGGCAATAATATGACAGAAGAAGTAGAAACTGAAAGAGTACCAGCCACCTTAATAGCTAGGAAAAGTCACAAGATTTGTTCAGAACAACGGGTCAAGCATGCAGAAGAATGGGAACATCATCAAGAGCTGGAAAATATTATCAAAATTACAGGAGGATTATATCAACAAAGAAGGATCATTGGAATGGTTAAGGAGAAGAGTTTTGCAATATGACAGAGAGCAACTAATAATGGGTGCCCAAGATCTTGTACTACTAACAAATACATTTAAAAAAATGGCTAGAATAAGTAATAATGACAGGTGTAGATTCTGTCATGTTGAGGTAGAAAGTGTTGGCCATCTAATATCAGGCTGCAGGGTGCTCCTGGCAGAGCAGTACTATACAGCCAGACACAAAATTTGCAAATATATCCACTGGAAGATCATGACAGCATTAGAATTGGAATGCAGTAAAAATGTATGGGACCATACACCTGCATCAGTCACTGGAAATAACCATTATACTCTATATTATGAAAGAAACATGAGAGAGAAATCTTATACTTTTGTGCATATAAGAGACTCTAGCTGCAAGACTTAGAAGTACAACTTCTTAGCCCAGAAAGTATTTAATGAACAAGAAATAGAATACATGAATGGTGAAATAGATAAGCTTATCCATAATGAAACCAGCCCAAAAATGAACCCTGATTTATAGCAAATAGAAATGGGGGAGGAATTAGCAAATAAAATTGAAATAGTTAAAAGCATGAGTATGGAAAACCAGCTGCAATTGATCAAACTTTGTAAAAATAGACAGTTTAACCCTTTAAGTCCTGAATGTTTTGTAGGGTTAAGTTATAAATGCGTGTATTTAGAACGTTAGCAATTTGTACCATCAGTTCTTAAAGGGTTAAACAACTGTTATATAGAGTAAATGTAGCAATTAATAGATTAGTCCCAGCCAACACAGATCTCACTGAACTTAATCAAATAAGTTATACTGCTGGCCTATATATGCAAAAGAAACTTATCCCAAATTTCAAACCAAAATCCCTCCCCCAGTCGAAACCAAAGTGTAAACCAAAACCTCCTCCCTAGAAAAATGAATCAACTAAATGGCTTACAGCCAGGCATGAACTGAACCAAATAAAACAATATTTTTGAGTATCCCTACAACAAGGGAAACTCGAAAAATAAATAGGGAAAATAAAAGAGTATAACTTGTGAGAGAGTGAACTACATGACAAGGTGCTGGAAATGGAGGGAAGAATCCCAGCCAAGCCAATAGAATCGGTAATAAACAAAAGCAGATAAGCATGAAAAACCATAACAAACAATTTTCATCCAACCCTAGAGGCTTTTACTAAAATCTCAAGAGAAAGAATAACCAAGATTCTGACTGGATAGAGACAGAGTAGCAAATGAGGGTAAACTGGAAATGGAGGAGTTATTCATGATGGAAGATAAGGTAAGAAAGAAATTGGCAAAATTCTCCAACTTCAAAAAACCTGGCCAAGATAAGCTCCCAAATTTCTGGCTGAAACAGAACATGGCATTACACCACCATTACACTCCCACTTTTCACAGAATTTTGCAGGGAGAAGAAGAAACACTAGATTGGCATACAAGATATAACCCTCATCCCTAAAACTCATGAGACAAATCTCCCAAATAAATACTTCTGAATTTGCTGCTTCACTACCACCAAAAACTATTTACTGGTCTGATTGCAGACAGTATACCAGTATACCTTGGAATAGAAGAGAGGGGTAATATAGAACATTGGCAAATGCGAGAGAAAATCAGTGGAGAGTATGTGTGAAGACTGTACAAGATCTGTAAGACCCAACTTACATCAAGGAACAAAATAATGGCTATAAATTAACTCTCCATCCCTGTTATTAATTATAGTATAGGGATAATAGACTGGCTGCAATCAGAACTGAACAAACTAAATGTAAGACCAGGAAATTCCTTGCTCTAAGTAGAATAACATACTTGATCCACTGTCTTCCCAGATTGTACCTGCCAAGAAAATTGAGAGGGATGGGATTGACAGGTTAACCACCTGTGCCAATCATTGACCATCAACATTGGGCAGTATCTGAAAAGATCTTCTAAACCTACAATAGCTCCAGTTCATGAATACCACCCACCACTTTGGAGAGAATAGTATGACAGAAGAAATAGACACTGAAAAAGTGCCAGCCACATTAATTGCTAGGAAAAGTTGCAAAAATATTTGTACTAGAACAAGAAGCCAAACATGCAGAAGAATGGGAACCAACACCAAAGGGCTGGAAAATACTATCAAGAACTTCAGAAGGACTCCATGAATAAAGAAGGATTATTGGAATGAGTAAGGAGAGCGAGTTCTGCTGTATGATGGAGAACAGCTATTACTGGGTGCCCAATATCTTGTACTCCTAACAAATACTTTTAGAAAAAAATGGCTGGACTCAGTAATAATGATAGGTGTAGATTCTGTCACCCTGAGGTGGAAAGTGTTGGTCATCTAATATAATGGCAAAATCATTCCTACAGGAAGATATATCCAAAACAGAGCCATGAACCCTGATATAGTAATATGGGACAAAGAGAAAAGAAAGGGACAGATTACTCACATAATTCCCAATTATTATGGACTAAACCAAGCAGAAAGGGAAAGATAACCAAATACCTAGATGTAAAAAATGATGTAAAAAGAACCTGGTTGCTATATGAAATAGAAATAATACCAGTGATAATGTGAACAACTGGGCTGCTCAAATGAATTTAAATTCTTATCTAGGACAGATACCTAACAAACAACAGCCCCAGAGATATAACTGGAAACAATTCAGGATAGTGTTGCTATCTTGAAAAGGTTAAGTATTATAACAGATAAACACAGATCTGGTTTGACTCTAGGCTGTGGTCCCCAGAATGTGAAAAGAAAAATGTCAAAAGAAATATAATCCAGAAAAGAGGTAAACCTTTTAAATGTGATATTTGTTCTTACCACAGCATGGAAATGTTATCTTTGAGCATTTAAGAGTTCATAAATTAAATTAAAGTATTAGCGCAACGCGCATCACTCTGCCAGTTCCTTCATCATTTATTCAATTCCCAAAGCGCACTTCTCTCCCTGGAAAAATTTAACCCTCTGACTTCTTCCCAACTCTCCATCCCACTTCCGCTCCATATGGCAACAGGGATGGGATCAGGCCAAACAAAATAAACTCCACAGGATCAAACCACAAATAGGATACTGGTCCTCCTCATTCCACTGGTCCTGCCATAAAGAAGTAATTCTAGCCTGTCTCCGCCTAGGCCATGCCCGCATCACCCATGGACATTGGACACCTAATGGCGAAATTGCCAGCCCCCCCTGCCCTACCTGCCATGCCCCTATCACTGTCATACACCTGGTGGAATGCCCAAACCTGTCCGCTCTTCGTTCCTTCTCTTGTTCGAAAACCCCATACCTGACCGTCTATGCTCCATACTCTCCAAAGGCCCCGACTTTTCAATAAAAGCAATTTTTCTCTTCCTCACTCACTCCCATCTCTATTGTGTCTAAGACCATACCCCCCCTCCCCACTATCCAGCAACTGACCCTTACTCATCCCCATAGTCTACCACTCCTAACTCAGTAACACCACTCACCCACTGCCTCATTGATATATGTACCGCTCTGTAGGTACAAATCGGTGGTAAATTAAGGAAGAAAAAAATGTGAAATATTAATTTTGAAGTCTAATTATCTTCATCTCATATTTTTAGATATTTTAAAATGGTACTTTTGAAATAGTTGTCATGGATAGTAGGTTGAGTTTAGTTGGGTACCTACCCAGTTGTATCATTACTGGGAATAAAGATTCAAACCAGTTCCCAAAGTTCACTTGCTCCCTGTAGCTCTGTCTGAATACACTATTCCTTTTGAGAATTTCCTTTGAAAGATTAGAGCTATATTTCTCATTGTCTGGCAGTAAAGTGGAAATGTCATTATTAATACCAATTAACTGCAATTTGTGAAGATGTGGCTACAGCTGCCCCTGTGGTTACCCTTGCATGTCCTGATAGAAGGAAACTGTACTTGCATACTTTTGAATTGACCATATCTGCTTTACACAATAGTATTTGTTAGGGAGGCCCTTAGCTCTACTGTAAAAATTGTATAGTCCTCTTGATTGTGCTCCATTTGTAGATTGAGTATCCCAGTCTTGGAAACTTATGCTCGCAGAGTACTGAGATGAGGATAGCACTTGTACTCACTTTGGAGCTTTGGGCAGGATTGTATTATCCCAGTAGTGAGTTTTTAAGTTTAAGATGCTCAGAAGGCTGTCAATCTCTCAAAAATAATCCTTTTAAGCCTTAATATTTACCTATTTTTACTTTTGTTTCATTCATTTTATTCTTGTTATTCATTTGACCATTTGTCATTTGTCTGTTTTGTGGAATTTAATTTTTATCTTTTATTCTCTAAGTAAGAGTATATTTGGTGTCAGTGACATTGATGTTGCAATTGGTTAACTAATTAGTGTCGGTAGGGGTGAGTTGAGCACCCCCGACTGCCTGGGGTGAGTTGATCCAGGGGCCCCCAATTCCTAAAAAAAATTAAATCATGAAAGATGGATATACATGTTGAAAGTTTGTCTTGTACTATAACACCACAACAGGTTGTTGAGTTGAATTAAAAACAAACCTGTTTTACTGAGGTTCAAAGTGATCCTATGGTTTTGCACCTCAAAAAAATTTTGAGCCAGAAAAACAATGTTTTTTTCAAATTTGCCTGGCAACACTATTTTCAATGTCACTGTCTGGAAATTTGAAGTGAATGTAGGGAAAGGTTTATATGTTAAATTTTAGGAGCCAAAATGGTATATCAGTCCAAACATTAAGTTGGCGTTGACTTTGGTAATGGCTCAACTCACCCCAGGCATTTCTGGTACCATGGGGTGAGTTGAGCCTATGTTTCTCAGTTACAAAACCCCAGTTTGAATGCCATTATGATGTTAATGCATTTATTTTCTTTGCAGATATATTGTTTTCTATGCAAATAAGCTAGCTTGGTGCAGTGCACAGTAAGAAAGGCAAAATGCCTCGCACTTACCAGAGAAAAAGAGATCCAGTTCATAAAGATAAGCTCAGTGTTGCAATTAAAGCTGTGAAAGATGATGGCTTTAGTGTCAGAGCAGCTGCTGCGCAATACAAAGTGGATAGGATGACTTCAGAGAAGGTTGGACAGACCTGAGCCACGCCCTTCACCCTCAAAGAAATCGGGAGGC
This sequence comes from Bathynomus jamesi, assembly GCA_023014485.1. Taxonomy (NCBI): domain Eukaryota; kingdom Metazoa; phylum Arthropoda; class Malacostraca; order Isopoda; family Cirolanidae; genus Bathynomus; species Bathynomus jamesi. Next base: position 46,762 of record JAJOZX010010606.1, read on the forward strand.
CAACTGTCTCTTCCTTGTGAGGCTGAACAGGAGCTTGCCCAATGCATAAAGATCAAAGCCCAATGGGGATTTGGGCAAACGAGGAAGGAAGTGCAAACCATCGTCCAGAGCTATGTGAAGTCCAACATCGATAGTGACACTACTGTTGGCAATCACTTACGTAAATATTGCAAATTCAAGGATGGTTTGCCTGGGGATGACTGGCTCACAGGCTTCATGAGGAGGTATGGACTCTCGGTTAAGATTCCTTCAGCTCTGGAGAAAACTAGAAAAACAGCAGTTAGTAACCCAGAAATAATTTATGAGTATTTTAACAGTGTCAAAAAACAAATGAGGAACCTAAACATTGAAGGGCACCCAGAATGTGTATGGAATATTGATGAAACCTGTTTGTTCACTGACCCACAAAAGACAAAAATCATTTCACCTGCAGGTGAGAAAGCATCACGTGTAACAGCAACCTCCGGCAGGGAAGCAACTACAGTCATGGCAAGTGCATTTGTTAGTAATGCAATATCTTGGGCACTAGGGTGGATCGATTTTACATTTTTTTTGATTTCCATATTCTAATAGAGACAGAAACTTGTGCATGTATGAGAAAATAGCCTCTGCAAAATCTTAGCTTAATAGGTAATCATCTTCTGCCCCCGGCAGAGCGATGAAAATCATATTTTAGTAATCAAAAACGTATTTTTCTTATAATTTTAAAAATATTTCAATATGCATCAAAATTATTCCTAATGACTATAAAGTCGATGAAAAAGACCTCATATGATCGTTTTTCCAAGCGCGTTGTCCTATGTTAATATCTTTTGCCCCCAGCAGCAACGTGAAATGTTGAAAAAATAGGTAATTTATATACATATTTTCAGATCGGCTCTTTGTCTTAAATAATGCATTTATATATTTCCCATAGCATTTATATCGTTGCTTAGGCATGAAATAACATGCAAAATTTTATGACGAGTAATATCTTCTGTCCCCAAGAAAAGTCTAAATGTGGATTATAATTATGTTAATGCGATGTTATAAGTACGATAAGTACTAAGTACAGCTCTTCGCTTGCTAATTTTATAAAATTAGCAACCCAGAACTCACCATGAGGAGGTGGCTGTACGTCGAGTTCCACCCTATCCAGCCCCAACCACCCTTCCTTTGGCTGCATGTTGATTTACATACGGTAATCTTTCTTAGAATCAAATCGTGTAATTTTTGTTCGGGAGTGAAGATGGGAGTGGATGAATCCGTCCCTCTCTTCTATTCCACTTACACTGGCAGAGGCTTCGGTTACTAATTTGATGAGTCTCTCAACCGCTTGAGTATGACAAGGGAATAGTGGGATCAGTCCATCAGGCTGGTCTCCCGTCTCAACAAACTCTTTTATTCGGGTATCAGGTATTGTTTTTGTAACGGGGGGTTCAGTCACCTCAGCCGTTTGCCAGTTGATCATTTCGTAATAGTTTTGACTATCGTAGAGCAGCTCAGGCATGGCAAAGACTCAAATTTCCCCCGCTGGTGATTGTTTTGATCGTGCTTTTAATATTCTTCTCCATCCCAATTCTCTTATGTGTTGATCATTTCAATCATACGAATGGCTCCACCCTTTCGACCCGTGTTCACTGCGGTACCATCAGAGCTGATAGCCACAATGTCATCCGTGCTAATATTGTTAGTCTCTAGAAAGTTGATACCTGATGTTATTGCAGTGGCAGAACCTGATGCAGGAGTGAAATGCCCCATGTACTGGGATTCTGGTTCTTGAACTAAAACTATATGCTCTTCTACCACAGTCCTTCTATGCTTCACATTGTGGGCCATGATTCATTTAACTTCCTCTCAAAATTTCTGAAATCCAACAACAGACAATTCATATTTTTGTCCCAAAAACTTTTTTCTAAAGACTGGGACAGCTCTCTGAAAACTGGGACACATGGACACCCTAATTACAAGACTTTCAGATTCAGGTTTTATATGACAATGAGTAGCGTCGGTAAGGGTGAGTTGAGCCACCAATTTACATATTTCTATGCCACACCTATAATACCTATCATACATGTCTGATGGTTTCATGGAAGGATAGTTACTAAATGATTTATACTATGCTGTAGGGGTGATAGGCTAATTCTAATATTAATCATAAAAATGGAAAAAGTATGTGGCTCACCGTATACTCCAGGTCATGGGGTGAGTTGAGCCAGTCCAGGGGGTGAGTTGAGCATGGTTTCGTTTGTGAGAGTGAGTAACTTTAAAATTAAAATTAGCTAACACTAGGAAGACTAGCTACATAACTATTAACATATTCATAGCTATGTAACATATATGGTTTGTATTGTTTCTTGGCCTTTTTGTAGGCCTGGAAAGAATGGTCCAGGCCTACAATATGGAACTTTCTTGCAGAACACCTCAAACCATGCAGCAAACACCTCACTCACCATCCACCCATTGCCCGAGAAGGCATAATGCATCCCAGGGTAAGGCTTAGACCCTCACCATGTGCTCCAGAATTTCTTGCCTTTGAAGACAATGAATGGTGGGAGCTTCTCTCCAGCAGCAGATATTCCAGCCATGACTGTAGTTGCTTCCCTGCCGGAGGTTGCCGTTACACGTGATGCTTTCTCACCTGCAGGTGAAATGATTTTTGTCTTTTGTGGGTCAGTGAACAAACAGGTTTCATCAATATTCCATACACATTCTGGGTGCCCTTCAATGTTTAGGTTCCTCATTTGTTTTTTGACACTGTTAAAATACTCATAAATTATTTCTGGGTTACTAGCTGCTGTTTTTCTAGTTTTCTCCAGAGCTGAAGGAATCTTAACCGAGAGTCCATACCTCCTCATGAAGCCTGTGAGCCAGTCATCCCCAGGCAAACCATCCTTGAATTTGCAATATTTACGTAAGTGATTGCCAACAGTAGTGTCACTATCGATGTTGGACTTCACATAGCTCTGGACGATGGTTTGCACTTCCTTCCTCGTTTGCCCAAATCCCCATTGGGCTTTGATCTTTATGCATTGGGCAAGCTCCTGTTCAGCCTCACAAGGAAGAGACAGTTGGCCTCCCGATTTCTTTGAGGGTGAAGGGCGTGGCTCAGGTCTGTCCAACCTTCTCTGAAGTCATCCTATCCACTTTGTATTGCGCAGCAGCTGCTCTGACACTAAAGCCATCATCTTTCACAGCTTTAATTGCAACACTGAGCTTATCTTTATGAACTGGATCTCTTTTTCTCTGGTAAGTGCGAGGCATTTTGCCTTTCTTACTGTGCACTGCACCAAGCTAGCTTATTTGCATAGAAAACAATATATCTGCAAAGAAAATAAATGCATTAACATCATAATGGCATTCAAACTGGGGTTTTTGTAACTGAGAAACATAGGCTCAACTCACCCCATGGTACCAGAAATGCCTGGGGTGAGTTGAGCCATTACCAAAGTCAACGCCAACTTAATGTTTGGACTGATATACCATTTTGGCTCCTAAAATTTAACAATATAAACCTTTCCCTACATTCACTTCAAATTTCCAGACAGTGACATTGAAAATAGTGTTGCCAGGCAAATTTGAAAAAAACATTGTTTTTCTGGCTCAAAATTTTTTTGAGGTGCAAAACCATAGGATCACTTTGAACCTCAGTAAAACAGGTTTGTTTTTAATTCAACTCAACAACCTGTTGTGGTGTTATAGTACAAGACAAACTTTCAACATGTATATCCATCTTTCATGATTTAATTTTTTTTAGGAATTGGGGGCCCCTGGATCAACTCACCCCAGGCAGTCGGGGGTGCTCAACTCACCCCTACCGACACTAATTAGTTAACCAATTGCAACATCAATGTCACTGACACCAAATATACTCTTACTTAGAGAATAAAAGATAAAAATTAAATTCCACAAAACAGACAAATGACAAATGGTCAAATGAATAACAAGAATAAAATGAATGAAACAAAAGTAAAAATAGGTAAATATTAAGGCTTAAAAGGATTATTTTTGAGAGATTGACAGCCTTCTGAGCATCTTAAACTTAAAAACTCACTACTGGGATAATACAATCCTGCCCAAAGCTCCAAAGTGAGTACAAGTGCTATCCTCATCTCAGTACTCTGCGAGCATAAGTTTCCAAGACTGGGATACTCAATCTACAAATGGAGCACAATCAAGAGGACTATACAATTTTTACAGTAGAGCTAAGGGCCTCCCTAACAAATACTATTGTGTAAAGCAGATATGGTCAATTCAAAAGTATGCAAGTACAGTTTCCTTCTATCAGGACATGCAAGGGTAACCACAGGGGCAGCTGTAGCCACATCTTCACAAATTGCAGTTAATTGGTATTAATAATGACATTTCCACTTTACTGCCAGACAATGAGAAATATAGCTCTAATCTTTCAAAGGAAATTCTCAAAAGGAATAGTGTATTCAGACAGAGCTACAGGGAGCAAGTGAACTTTGGGAACTGGTTTGAATCTTTATTCCCAGTAATGATACAACTGGGTAGGTACCCAACTAAACTCAACCTACTATCCATGACAACTATTTCAAAAGTACCATTTTAAATATCTAAAAATATGAGATGAAGATAATTAGACTTCAAAATTAATATTTCACATTTTTTTCTTCCTTAATTTACCACCGATTTGTACCTACAGAGCGGTACATATATCAATGAGGCAGTGGGTGAGTGGTGTTACTGAGTTAGGAGTGGTAGACTATGGGGATGAGTAAGGGTCAGTTGCTGGATAGTGGGGAGGGGGGGTATGGTCTTAGACACAATAGAGATGGGAGTGAGTGAGGAAGAGAAAAATTGCTTTTATTGAAAAGTCGGGGCCTTTGGAGAGTATGGAGCATAGACGGTCAGGTATGGGGTTTTCGAACAAGAGAAGGAACGAAGAGCGGACAGGTTTGGGCATTCCACCAGGTGTATGACAGTGATAGGGGCATGGCAGGTAGGGCAGAGGGGGGCTGGCAATTTCGCCATTAGGTGTCCAATGTCCATGGGTGATGCGGGCATGGCCTAGGCGGAGACAGGCTAGAATTACTTCTTTATGGCAGGACCAGTGGAATGAGGAGGACCAGTATCCTATTTGTGGTTTGATCCTGTGGAGTTTATTTTGTTTGGCCTGATCCCATCCCTGTTGCCATATGGAGCGGAAGTGGGATGGAGAGTTGGGAAGAAGTCAGAGGGTTAAATTTTTCCAGGGAGAGAAGTGCGCTTTGGGAATCTGAATAAATGATGAAGGAACTGGCAGAGTGATGCGCACAATGTCGAGGGCCTCTGTAATCGCGAAAAGTTCTGCCAAGAAAACGGTGGCCTCGCGGGGCAGTCTGACACCTTGGGAAAGTAGCTTGGACAGAATCACCTCTGAGGAGGCCGCACTAACCTCTGAGCAGGAACCATCTGTATAAATGGTGATTGCGTCTGGGTGTTGGGTTGCGTGTTCATGGAAGTGACCTGTATACTGTGGCACTCGTGGTATTCTTCAGTAGGACACACAGGTCCCTGGAGAAATTGATAGGGGTGAGGAGCCACTGGGGTAGATGCTGTATGAAATGGGAATAACTGAAGGGGCGAGCATGTTGAAAAGGTCAAGGAAAGAGTGGACCACTTCAGTGAAATGGCAGCTCCATCCCTGGGGTGGTAGTTCAGAAACTGCTGTGCCCAGAAACGAATAGGGAGGCCTCTGTGCATGGAGGTATGTCCTCATGAGTAGACCCCGTTGGAGGGCAAGAGGGAGATAATTGCAATCTATTGGAGGCTGGGGAGGAGCGGAAAGCATCACTGGTGAGGCAGAGGCCTCTATTAAGAACTGGGTCCAAGATACGGAGGCAGGCATTGGAGGCTGAAACGTAAACTGCACTGCCATAGTCCAGCTTCGACTGTACCATGGAAGAAGTGTAAAGGTGAAGGAGAGAGCGCTGATCTGCACCCCATGTGGTGTGGGAGAGGTGATCTAGGAGAGCAAGGGGACGTTGAAGGGATTGCTTCAGGTGCTTGAGATGGGGAACCCAATTGAGCTGCAAGTCTAGGGTCATGCCCAGAAAATGTGTGGAGGGTACCACCTCAAGAGGATTGCCATATAATGTGACAGAGGGAAGAGGAAGGGTTGCAGGTCTTCTTCTGAAGAGCATACAATTGGACTTGGGGTGGAGAGGCAGAAACCCACTGACGTCACCCACCTTTCCACCCAGTAGATGGTGAGCTGCATTTGCCATTGAACAACAGATGGTTCTCACCCTGCGAAGTAGATTGCAAGGTCATCCATGTAGATGGAAGAGCGGATGGTGGGTGGAAGGCATTTTGAGTGTGTGTTCGTGATGACAGGAAAGCATAGAACACTGAGGATGCTTCCCTGTGGGACCCTGTCCTCCTGCACGAAGGTGTCAGAGAGGACTGAGCCCACCCGGACTTTAAAGGTTTGGGAGGAAAGGAAGCCCCTGATGAAGGTCGGCATGGCTCTGATGAGGCCTAGATGTCGGAGCTGACTAAGGATCATTGCCCAATGGGTGGTGTCATAGGCCTCCTAAATATATAAAAAAATTGATAGTACGAACTGTCCATTGTCAAAGGCATCCTGTATGTCTCGGTTGAGGAGCAGGAGGGGATCGGTGGTGGAGTGGAATTGTCTGAAGCTGGACTGGGTAGCCAGGAAGAAATGAAGAAATTGCTATTTTCAAGGATGAATGATAATCGCATAGTGACCATTTTTTCAAAGATTTTGCTGGCACAACACGTCAGGGCGATTGGTCTGTAGTTTGTTGGGTCCAGGGAATCTTTGCCGGGTTTGGAGATTGGGAGGACGTGGGCCTCCTTTTACCTGGAGGGGAAGGTGCCCTTTATCCGTGTGTGGTTGTATAGGTCTAGCAGGAAAATTTGTAAAGAACTGGTTGTAGGTGCTGTCTATGGACGGTGGAGAGGGGCTATTGTTAAGGGCGGGTACGGAACCGACTGCAGAGGAAGAAACAGCTGCGAAGGTAGAAGCTAGGTTGTTTGCCACCAATTTTGGGTCATATAGAAGTCCATTGTTATTCTGGAGGACCGAGGGTCGGGAGGGGGCATGTCGCCTCTCGGCACCCTATACCTTCTTCCAGATGCACTCGTCGGCAGATGGGCAGTTGTAAGGGTTGTATTTGTATTATTGCACAAGCAGGCCCAGTTCGCATTGGTAGTAATCCACCTTTCCAGTACTGGAATGGTCTGGTCAGGCCGATTGAGCGTGAATCGAATGGGGAAATTGTCACTTTCATAGCCCTCTTGGAGGACTTGCCATGTAAAATCTGGGAGGGCATCAGTCGAAATGAGGGACAGGTCTATACAGGATGGAGTGCAGGTTGTGGCATGGTAGAATGTATAAAATCTTTGTTATGCATATTATTTATATTTACATTTATATACAGGGTGTACATAAAGTCAGGATCTATTTTTGTGAAGCACTTGGAAATTATATGGAATTCAATCATAAAATGATAAAGTGGTAACATTTATTAAATAATTAAGAGTAGGATTCGACGTGACACCCATCAGTATCCCTGCACAGCTCAAATCGTTCCGCAGCATTTCTAAACACATTCTGGAGCATTTGCGGGGTTATGTTATCTGCAGCAGTTTGTATACATGTACGTAAGTTTTCAAGACTTGTAATCTTAGTCTGATAGACGTGCGATTTGATAAAGCCCCATGCAAAGAAATCTAAAAGGGTTAAATCTGGTGATCTCGCTGGCCAAGGTCTGTTGCTTCCGCATCCGATCCAGCAATTTGGAAAACGTCCATTTAGATAATCCTGAACAATTTTGGCATAGTGACAAGGAGCACCATCATGTTGATAGACGACGGTACTAACAATCCTATCCCCAATCAGCTGAGGTTCAAGGAATTGCTGCAACATGTCCAGATAAATAAGCCCCATAACTGTACCTTCAGCAAAGAAAAAAGGACCATAAACCTTAGATTTTGTTAAACCCATCCAGACATTAACTTTAGGTGACACTCTCTCCCAATTTTGGACGAAATCATTCGGTCTTTCATCTGCCCAAATTCGACAGTTATGGCAATTTACTTTTCCACACATATGGAAAGTGGCTTCATCACTAAAGAGAATGTTGTCCATTAAATTATCACTCCAGATTTGTTCTACAAGATCAGCACACACAGCACTTCATCGAGGGAAATCTTCCTCATGTAAATCACGTGAAACCTGCAAATGATAGCTTTTCTTCTGCAAATTAACTTTCTGAATTTTGTGCACAGATGACGTTGGGAGGACCAGTCTGTGTGATGCAGCATGAATGGACGTACATGGCTCCTCAGTGATAATTCCACGTACTGCATTCACGGTCATCCTGATCTTGCTTCATCATTTACAGATCCCATTCGTTTAAATTTATTCACCAATTTTCGTATTGTCTTGTCTATTGGCCCCGGCTTATGAAATCTCCTTCTAAACTTCTCTCTGATGTCATTGTATTTCTTTCCCTCGATTCGCCAAATTACTATTGCCACACACTCTTCTGTATTCATTCTGAGGGCTTCTGAAAAGAAAAATAGAAAAATAATTATTTCACAAAAATAGATCCTGACTTTATGTACACCCTGTATAATATGTAAAGGGTAAGTCAAAAGTCAGGAAACATAGGAACCATTTTTTAATACAAATACCAAGTTGTAACAAATTCTGCTCAACTAGAAAATGGATGATAGATAATAGAATAACCTCAAGATAATGTGAAATAGTTTTAGAAATGTTGCAAAATACATGCAGTGACAGGTTCGCACAAGTTTTATCACAATACAAAATGACTTTGGCTAGTGTAGGAGGAGGCTAATGAATATTTTCTCTGGTGTTTTTCATACAGTTATACCACCACCCCTACGATATTACAGTAATTGAAAAAACATGGAGCCCACGAAAGAGCATATTCAACATGTGATGCTGTACGAGTTCCATCATCACTGGGGATGAAAAATGGGTCCTCTATAACAATATTAAGTGTCGACATCAGTGGCTTAGCCGTGAAAAGCCTGAACTTCAGCCAAGATGTGGACCCCATCCAAAGAAAATTTTGCTATGTGTTTGGTGAGATATGCAAAGAATTATTCATTTTGAACTTCTGCCAGATAACCAAACAGACACAGCTGAAGTCTACTGCCAACAACTCCAACGACTGAAGATGACATTACAAGAAAAATGTCCTGCATGAATTAATCACAAAGGTGCTCTATTCCACCAGGATAACACGCGCCCTCACACTGCTCAAATCACCACTGCCCAAACTGGAGGCATTTGGTTGAGAAAAAATGCCTCATCCACCTTATTCTCTGGACATCGCACTTTCAGACTACCATTTATTCAGAAGTCTGCAACACCACCTAGATGGACAAAAGTTGCAATAAAGTGAAGCTATTGAAAACAAAGTGATTGCTATTTTTAATTCAAAACCAAGTGATTTCTTCAAATGTGGCATAAAAAAACTTTTCTACAGGTGGGAGGAGATTATAGAAAAAGAAAGGAATTATATTGATGATTAATTTGTCATTATGTCCCTTAATTTTTGTTCTGGATGAACTAAAAAATTGAGCAGAATATGTATATGTTACAACCTTATATATTTGCATTGAAAAGCATAATTCCTATGCTTCCAGACTCTTGACTCACCCTGTATATATTCATGTATTCTGCATATATATATATATAAAACCATTTCTTGGACATTCCTGGGTGGAGCAAATTTGACTATGGTGACAAACTGATTGGTAGAAAAATCATACAAGTCAGTTGAGTCGCTGCTCATCAAATTAGACAAGCACATACCTGTCAGGACATTCACATTGCTTGTCATGTGTTAGAAGTGCACATTCATGCTAATCTCTCAGTCACTCTTGTGCATTACTTCCCACCAGTTTAGTGATTAAGGTCATTTAGCTATTCATTTTGTTTTGGTATATGTTTGGTGGAAAAATAGCATTTTTGTGATATTAAAAGTGAGGATGTCTTGTGAGTGTGCAAACAGCCCTGACAGTTTTTTTTTGTGTGTGGAAAATTTACGACAATCTCAAAAGCATGGTTTCACTCCTTTAATTAAGAACGCACATGAACTTTATTTTGGTTGCAAAGTAGGAGATCAAGACAAAATCTGGGCTCCCTATATATGTTGTGTTTCTTGTGCAAGATCTCTGAGGGTGGTTAAAAGCAGGGTCATGGAGTCGGAGAGTCGGGGAGTCGGGGAGTCGCACGTTTCAGGGCGGAGTCGGTAAAAAACTTCCGACAAATTTCTGTCTTGTGTCACCCTTAATTTCTAAATACTAACATTTAGGTTATTTAGTTTTTTTGGTCAATAAACCTTATTCATTGATAGCCCCTAGATTAAGTTTTTTTAATATTTTTTTTTACATTTTCAGAATATACAATTAATATTTATTTAAATATAAAATATAAAATTTCACACTTAGTTCATCAATTTTAATTCATGTAATTTTCTGCGATAAAGGCTATCCATTAATTCATTAATTATAAATAATCAACCCCAATATGGCTCATAAAATAAAGTCATCAGTGTTTGAACATTTTTCTATTAGTGATGATGGAAAATATTTTGCTTGTCAATGTACAGTTAAGGATAAAAATGATAAGGAAACAATTTATGGTGAAAGAATAAGTACGTTTACTGGTGGGAAATCTCATTCTCCTACACGCGCTTCTAATCTGAAACGTCATCTACAGCGACGACATCCAGAGATACTAAAGAATGTTAACAAAAAAGATGAAGAATGCAAGCCTAAAGAAATTAAAAGAGTAGCATCAACATCAAAGCAAAGACTTGTTACTTCATTTCTTGTTAGTGACAAGGTAACTGTAACCATAACTGTAGCAAATTTCAAAAAGTACATTATTGAAATGGTTGTAAAAAACTCTTCCTCTTAGATTATTTTCAACACCAGCTTTTGTTGGACTTAATGGCGAAATGGCGCGTAAGCTGGGGGTTTCCTTGGAAAGAAATAGTATAAGATCTCTTGTAATCCAAGAAGCAAACAAACAAAAAGAAGTACTAAAAACTCTTCTGCAGAGAAGATATATCTTTTTGAAAATGGATGCATGTACACGTATGAGGACCAATTACTTTGCAATAAATGTACAATTTATGGATATTGATAAAAAGATTGTAATCTATACATTGGCTATAAGAGAGAGAGAGGCCCAACACACAAGTAATTGTATTCAAAAGATAGTGCTTGAAGTATTGGAGGAATATGGCTTGCGCAAAGAACAGGTGCTTTCAATTGTTACAGACAATGCTAGCAATATGATCCGTACTGTAGAAAAATTAAATGAAGATGTTACAATTGATGATAATGATAGTGACCTGAACATACCAGTATCTTTAATTGAAGAAAGTGGAGATGATGATGATCCTCATGACTTTGAATACTTACCGGAAGCTGCTGCAAGGATTTCAGAAATACACCACATGCATTGTGCAGTGCATACTCTTCAGTTGGCTATTCGCGATGGATTGAAAGGAAGGTATGCAGCCAACTTGGTTGCTATTGTGCGAAAAGTTGCTACAGTTGCTAGAACCCCAAAGATTGATGCCATCCTCAAAAGAAGAGCTGAGAAAGGTGCTATTATTGATCAGGCAACAAGATGGGGTAGTACATATTTGATGATAGCTTGCATTCTTGAACTAAAACAGTTCCTCTCTGATATGGCCAACCCTGAAGTATCAATGTCTGAGGCTCATTGGGAACAAGTCAAAGAACTTGAAAGCCTTTTACGTTACCCTTATACAGTAACAAAAAATCTGCAATCATCAGATCTTACACCAGGTCATTTTTATAAAGAATGGAAAACCCTTATTTTTCAGCTCTCACAAATTGGAGGCATGATAGCTGATGAGATGAAAGCCTCAATGATACGAAGAGTGTGTTCCCTTCTTGACAATGGTATCCTACTGGCTGCAATTTATGTTGACCCCATGTACAGAGTCATTTTGACAGAAGATCAAAAAAATAAGGCAAACTCTACACTTTGCGATGTGGCCATTCACATGAAGGGATTTCAAGACAAGGACCAATCGGGACTACAACATGAGTGTGATGAAACTGATGAAATTTCTATCTATAGTAGCCCGTCTTTATCAAGCTCAGAAGATGAATATGAAAAGTTTCTTGACCAAGAAAAGATTCAAAAGCGTCGCTGTGTCCAGTCAGAAGAACATGAACGCCCTCCGGCTCCAACAAAACTGAATAAATTCAAATGGAATTTTTTTGCTGCACTGAAAGTTGAAAAAATTGACCGCTTTACAAAAATGGAAGTAATGAAAGCTATAGAGAGCTATCCAGAAATTGTACAGGAAGCTGCCCTACCCCCTACGCAAGTTAGTGTTGAGCGCCTTTTTTCTACTCTTCGGATCATCAAATCTGACTTAAGAGGACAGATGAAGGAGGACCTGACAGATGCCATCCTTTTCTTACGAACAAATTTACCTAACATGTAATAAATAGTTAAGATAATATAAGCATTTAATTTTATATATATAGTAAAAGGTTTATAAATTACGATTTATGTTTTCAATAAGTTAATCATTATTAATTATATAAAAATTTTAATATTTTATAAATTTGTTAATCAATTTTATTTTCTGGAAATTATTAACAGTAGCATCGGGCCTAAGATGTAATTAATTTTGTATTTTTAAATGTTAATTCAATATGTAATTGTGTAAAAATTAATAAAATTAATTGAAAAAAGCCATCAAACGCATAGTTATAGCCACTAGGTTAAGAAGGGTTATTCAATTTTAAGTAGGACTACTACTGGTTAGACCTTAATTATGTTTAAGAGAATCTTTTTCATATATATATATATATATATATATATATATATATATATATATATATATATTATATATTATATATATATATATATATATATATACCGTATATATTATTGGAAAAAATAAAAATCCCTTAATATGATAATATCTACAAGTCAATATCCTTCTTAATATTTGAATGTTCCCTTATCCTAGAAAGTAACCTGACGATTCATGTGGTGGTAATGAAATGTCTTATTATTATGATAATTATAGAGTGAAACACTAGAGGAGTCGGAGTCATATATTTAAAATGTGAGGAGTTGGAGTCAGATTTTTAGATTTTTTACAGTGTGGAGTCGGAGTCGGAAAATTTTGGACCGACTCCACAACCCTGGTTAAAAGGTACTCATTCTTCAATGCCTTTTGCAGTCCCAATGGTATGGAGTGAACAAAGAGATTACTTGACTGACTGCTACTTTTGTTTAATGAAGATAAGTGGACATTCCTCAAAATCTAAACATGCAATTCAATATCCTAATTTACTGTCAGCCGTGCAACCTCTTTCACATTGTGATGATTTGCCAGTACCAAAAACACCAAAGACATGCACTTCAGAAGATGATGAATTTCATAATGAACCTTGGGACAGACAAGATGACATGGATACACAATTTCAACCACCTTCATCGGATGAACCTCATTTAATTTCTCAGTCAAAATTAAATGATCTTGTCAGAGTTGAATCCATCTAAAAACTAGGCTGAGCTCTTTGGTTCAAGATTAAAAGGTTAAAATTTCTTACAGCCGAGTAGATCCAGCAAAAGTTTTCTTACCTCACCATATCAAACTTGGTTTGATGAAAAACTTTGTAAAAGCCATGAATAGAGATAGATGTGGATTTCTATATCTAAAACAGAAATTCTTAAGAATCAGCAAGATGAAAACCAAAGAAGGCATTTTTCTGGGACCACAGATCAGAAAAGTGATGAAAGACTGCATTTGATGAGTCTCTGAATGAGGTTGAAAGAACAGCATGGAAAGCTTTTAAAGAAGCAACTATGAATTTTCTCAGCAGTGTCAAATCAGAAAATTGTTTCCTGGTGAAGCAAATGCTTAGTGCTTACCAAGAGATAGGGTGTAACATGTCTTTGAAAATGCTTCCTACACTCCCACCTGGACTTCTTCCCATCAAACCTGGGCACTGTCAACAATGAGCATGGTGAAAGATTTCATCGGGATATATCAATCATGGAAATGCAGCACCAAGCAAAATATAGCCCCAGTATGTTGCCTGACTACTGTTGGACACTTATAAGAGAAGCCCCTACTACTAGGGATAAGAAAGAAAGGCATAATTTATTCTATGTCAAAGTCAAATATCCAGCCTGGCATTAAAACTGTTTACTCTTTCCAGCCAAATGAAATCAAACTAGTGGAGCCCTGAGATGAACTTACAATAATGCCTCAACTTCTCAGTTTGTGTACATATTGCATAATTATATGATACAGCTGTCTGTAAATACAAAACAGCAAATGTTCATGTTAAATGATGTCTTTTTGGAAGTTTTGTTCAACTGTACTTATGTTTAGAAAAAATAATGTTCTTTTTTTTATGCAGAAAGGAGGGGCCAAGGGAAAATGCCTGCAAAATACCCCCCCTAAAAAGCAGAGAGCCAAAATCAAGGCCCAGGGTTTTGGAGATGCCTGAACACTGCATTTAAAAGATTGGCAGTCATAGACAGGAGGAAAGATGGCTTGAGGAAGACTGTCCCAGAGTTCACCAGTTGAGTGGATGAAAGATTGAAAATACCAATTCACCCTTGCATTAGACATCTGGACACAAAAGGAATGAGAATATGTTGAAAGTATAGTACTACATGCTCTCCTTAAAGGAGGAAGCATGGCGTTAGACAATTCAGAAGAGCAGTGTCCATTATAATAGCAGTAGTAAAGAGAGAGGGAGGCAACATTGCAGTGAAGAAAGAGGGATTGAAGACAGTCATTAAGAGGTGGGAAACTGATGAGATGAAAAGCCTTTGATTCCACCCAGTCAAGTAGGGCTGTGTGGGTTGAGCCACTCCACACACGAGAAGCATACTCCATACAGGGGCAGAGAAGACCCTTATACAGAGACAGCAACTGAGTGGAGTTGAAGAAACTGCAGAGACTACAGCACACCAAACCTCCTAGAAGCTATCTTGGAAAGACAGTACTGTATACATGATCTTTCTAGGAAAGGACATGAAAAAAGGAAACTCCAAAAATGTGAAGAGAAGAGGAAGGATTAAGTCGTGTATTGTTGAAGGTAAGGGAATAGTTGTGTGGAAGATTGTGACAAAGAGGCAGATGGAAGAATTGAGTTTTTGAGGTATTGAAAGCCACAAGGTTTTCTTTGCCCCCAATCACAGATGGCAGAAAGATCAGAGGTCAGGTGTAATTATAGCTGTCCTACTGAAACTATGGAGTGACTGTTGAGAAGGATGCTTTGTAAAGGAGGTGGAGAAGTCAAGAGTAAAATCATTGGCATAGGATTGGATATGACAGGAAGTAAACATTAATAGATCATTGAGAAATAAAAGAAAGAGTGGGTGACAGGACAGAACCCTGAGGAACACCACTGTTAATAGCTTTAGGAGAAGGACAGTGGCCATCTACAACCACAGCTAAAGATCAGCCAGAAAAGAAATTGAGAGGAAGGCACAGAGAGAGAATGATAGAAATGGAAGGAGGGCAATTTGGAAATTAAAGACTTGAGCCAGACTAGCATTACTTCAATCTAAAAACACTACCTTTAGATGCTAAAACAGTTCTCTCTCTCTTTCTACTGATGGATCTTTATTGCTATTTCTAGCAAGCTTTATCTTACTTTGTCTTTTACTCTTCCAAATCAAACTATTTTACACATTTCTTAATTACCCATAGTTATCCAACTTCACAAGGTTACTACTGCTTTTATATTCACTGACTGTCCTTCTCTTGTTTTATTATTTTAGCCATTTCCCAATTCCACCACAAAATTTTCTGAATCTTGTCATTCTTAATAATTCTGAAAGGAATACACCTACATTGTATATCCTCTAGAATTTCTTTGAACCAACACCACATCTCAATAGCATTTTTATTGGCAAATTCATTATCCCACTTTAATGAGCTAAACAACTCCCTCAACTTACTATAGTCACCCTTTGAGAAGCAAGGAACTAGATGGTCATCATTGACTAGATCCCTATTTGGTTCCATATTAAAATGTGACATAATGATCACTATTCCCTAATGACTCTCCTACTGCAAGTTCTCTGATACAGGCAACTCTTGAGATTGACCAACTTTAGAATTTGACCATTATACATTACAACTACAATTCAACTTCTGACTGGTTGAAGCATGCTTATTTGACCAAGCCGAGTTGGGGAGGCAACATGACTTAGAAATGGATGAGGCAGATGTCAATGAGTTGCATCTCATCCAGAGGAGTTGACTAATAGAGACCTCATCAAATTCCAACAATCCAGTGAGACCAGGAAAGATGGTGAAGATGATGTTATGGTTTCTCCAACTCAACCTAAGGGCTTGTCTTTAAAACACATTAGTGAGATCTTCAAGAATCTGGGTAACCTCAAACTTTATTCAAGAAAAGGATCCCAATGCTGAGAGGAATTCATTGGTGTGAAGCACTTTTCATAAGGACATAGCCTGTTACAGGGTCTTTTATGAACAAAAGAAGAAGGATGCAGTTCAACTGAAGCTGGATAAATTCTTTAAGAAGCTTGACAGACCACAGCCAGCAGAAGTGCTTCAATATCTGCTGCAAAGAATCCTTCAAAATCCCCAGCCAATAGCCCCTCTTCTTCCAACTTCTCATAATAAACCAAGTCCAGTGAGGCCAGTTCAAAAAGATTTAAGGTAAGAAAATATTTTTAATTGCATTGTTTCTTCATTCTTAAGTTGTTTTCTGCTTTTTATTTAATGACTTAAAATTGCTTTCTTAACACTTCAGTAATGTTATTTTATCTTTATATAACATGAGAGGAGACAATTTTTTTCCCCCAATTATAACATGCAAGTCTATGCGAAAATGGCTCTTGACATTTGACTGAGATTCCACTGTATTCTCAGGAATGCATCCCAGTCAATCTCAGGAGTTGCCTGTAACCTCATAATATTGGATAGAACCAAATCCAAGATTGCTTGATCCCTACTTGGTTTCTCAACAAATTGCATCAGAAAGCTAGGATTACAGCATTCAACGAAGAAGATACCTTCCCTATTAATTCCTTTTAAAAAGTACCAGTCTATATGAGGCAAGTTGAAATCTCCCATAATTAATGTTTTATCAGTACAATCTTTATTTATTTCCTGAACCATACTATCATCAAATATGTGTATTTCATTTGGAAGTCTGTAAAATACACCTACCCAAATGGGGGGTGAAAAAAAAAAAAAAAAAAGGCATACAGTTGACCTAACTGGGCCTTCAATGTTATTCTGATATCAACCATTGCATTGAAGGCCCAGTTAGGTCAACTGCATGCCCTTGACAAGTGGTTAGGTTAAGTTGTATTTTCATTAGTTTTAACAAAAATAACACTACTTAACCGTGGAGTTGACTGAACCAGGCCTTCAATGGCAGACATCGGAATAATGTTGAAGGCACAGTTAGTTTTCTTCCTATTTTTTGGTATTTGAAAACTTCTATACTGAAAATTTCATAAAAATCTGACCATAAATGAAGAAATTACACACAAGGTGCTTTTGCTTTAGGTGCACCCTCAAATGTACTCTTTGATACTTGATACACAAATATCAATCCAAATTGATCCCACCTTGTTGACTAATTAATATCATTCTGAACTAAAATTAAATCATTCTTGATGTATACAACCAAACCACCCCTGCCTATTCATTCTCTGATAAATATATATTGTACAATCATTTATCTCGTACTCTGTTATACTGTCACTACTATACTGCATCGCTAATCCAAGCCCCTAATACATGTTACATACAGTATATCAGATAATCTAAACTACATTTCATTTGGAAAACATGAACCAATTCAGGCCTATTGAGGTTATTCCAATCTTTTTAGGTTAGGATTAAGCTTGGTTGCAGTATGTTGCATACCTTCAAGCATATCAATATCAAGTGCAAGGTAAGGGGACTAAGCTTGAATGCAGTATTATAAGTGAGGCAAAACATAAGAATTATATAATTTACCAATCACTTCTTTTCTCTTGTAACTAACATTTCTCTTAATAATACCTAGCATTTTATTATATTTCTATCCTCCAAGCATTGCTTACAAAATTTTACATTACTACTAACTAACTACCACCACTAACTTTCATCCATATGTTGTCTTCCTGGTAAGAGAGCTTTACTCATGTTAGTAATAGTTGATACACCACCTCATGGTTGGATCATTGTATGTATACACCTGAGGCGAATCAAGTAGTCCTGAATATGGCAATTTTGTATTCCTATATTAGTTCTGATCATATGCCCCTATTAATTGAGTTTGACATTAATTGTATTCCAATGCTGTCACAGCTAAATGATACATGTAAAGTGAAGTTAGACTGGTCTAGAGTTGATGATGAGGGCAAACAACAGTATTGTAATAAGTCTGATGTATTGCTAAGTAATATATGTATCCCTAATGATGCTCCAGCTTGTCAGGATGTAAACTGTACAATTCAAACACATTTTGGAATTTAAAGACATGTATAAACAAATTGTTTCCTCTCTCAATAATACTAACTTAGACTTAAATACCTTTAGGAGAAAAAACAATACATGTAAACCTGGCTGGAATGATTATGTTGCTGAATGTCATAATGCATCTAGAGATGCTTTTTTAATATGGTTTGCACAAGTGAAACCAAGGCAAGGCCCTGCATTACAACAAAAACAGAGGGCTAATGCTAGGTTCATGTATGCATTAAGGTATATAAAAATTATTAGGATGAGTTAATTAGGGATGCTGGCAAGAAAGCTTGTCAGTAAGAATTCAAGATACTTTTGGGAAGAATTAAAAACAAAATAATGCAATGTCTCTCCCTGCTAATAGTGAAAGTGTAACTGGGACTGAGAACATAGTTAAATTATAGAAGGAACACTACATTATTCAACTCTGGACATAAGACCAATAATATTAATTGTGATGCTACCTCTAGTCCAGATGTAAGAGTTAGTGTATTTGAGACTGAACAGGATATAAAATGTTTACATTGTAACAAACATGTGGTATTGATGGTATTTCTGCTGAGCATCTGAAATTTAGTTGTGACAGATTAGTGCCTCTGTTTACTTTGTGCTTTACAGGTTTACTGATACATGGTGTTTTGCCAGATACAATGTTATCCATTGTTTTGGTGCCAGTACTAAAAGATAAAGGGTAAAATCAATAGTAAATATAACTATAAGCCAATAGCTTTGGCCAGTATTATGTCAAAGGTGTTTGAATATTTACTCATTAATAGACCTTAATGTTACCTGTATACAAGTGATAACTAATTTGATTTCAAAAAGAGAAATAATACTGATATGTGTGTGTATGCCTTGAAGGAGATGGTCTGTAAATACTGGATGCTAATATATTTGTGTGTTTCCTGGATGCCTCTAAGGCATTTGATCATATTAATCATGACAAATAATTCATGAAACTTGTAATGTACCTGATTACTTGCTCTGTATATTAATATTTTGGTATAATCAATTAATCACCAAACAATGATTGCAGCCATGTAGCCACAACTTCCCAAGTTAGGGGTGGGACAAAATTGTAGAAAGGCAGGCCTTTTGGTGCAATGACCTAGTCACTGTGGAGGGGGTTTAGAGTAGTTAAGTTTAGAGTATTTTAAAGTAGTTTGTGAAGTTTAAAAAAATGCAAACAAATGTCAGTGTTTATTTATGAAATAATGATGTGCATTATATCACTTCATAAGTTATAGACTAGTTACAAAAGTGGACCTTTCCTATCAAGGAGGGGTCATCCAACCACCCCCTTCGGCCCCTCCTTGTTATGGGTCTGGATTGTAAGATGGGGGTGGGGTTAATTCAAAGCCATTCCCTGTGACCAATGGTGTCAGGCAGGGAGGGATATTATCCCCCTACTTATTCAATGTTTATATGGATAATCTATCTGTTGTACTGAACACTTGAAAAATAGGCTACTATCTCGGTACAGTGATTGTTAATCATCTGGTGTATGCAGATCTAGTTCTTATTTCTCCATCTGTAAAAGGGCTCACCACACTTTCGAAAGTTTGTGAAAGGTATGGGAAGGATAATGACATAAAATATAATCCTGCAAAATGCCATATTATGATTATGAGGACCAACTACAAGTATATAAAATTCCCTTAATTTCAATTGAATGGTATGGTGCTGTCAGAAGTGACCCAGACAAAGTACTATCTTGGCCATATACTAACTGATAGTCTTTCAGATGACTGGGATTTTCTAGGACAGTGTATACAATTACATGCTCAGGGAAATACTTTCATTAGAAAATTTCATGTGTACATTAGATATTAAGTTGATCTTGTTCAAAACTTTTTATACATACTCCACTGTATACAGCTCATTGGTTAATTAATTTATTGGGGTTGTTTAACCTCTTCCACAACATCTAAGGTCATATGACAGAGGGGAACTACAGCTTTACATAGGATCCAAACCACGGGTTGCTACATAATCTGGGTGCAGAGGATGGTCTCCCATTGAACTAAGTGTCCAAGCCTGAAAACATTTTGAACATCTGTATCGTATCTTCCCTCAAACAACATCTCTCAAAACTAAAACATACTGAGTTCCTTTAATCTATCCATGTATTCCAATCTTCTTGGGTTAGGATAAGCTTGGTTGCCCTCCACTGCACACCTTCAGGCATATCAAAATCATGTCTAAGGTAAGGGGACCAAGCTTGAATGCAGTATTCTAATTGAGGCCTAACATAAGAATTATATGATTTACAGACAACTTCCTTACTCTTGGAACTAACATTCCTCTTAATAATACTTAACATTTTATTTGCATTATTTTCTAGCCTCTAGGTCTAGGCACTGCTTAGAAAATGCTAGATCACTACAAACTACAATGCCAAGATCCCTTTCCCATCTAACATCCTCCAACCAGTTCCCTCGCATCTCATAACTAAAGTTTTCATTATTTCTACCAAAATGGATGACTTTGCATTTTTAAACATTGAATTCCATCTGCCATTTACTAGCCTATGCAATTAGCCTATCAAGATCCTTTTGCAGTTTATAAAAATTTTCTATATTTGTAACAGGGGCAACTACTTTTGTATCATCTACAAATTTAGAAATTTTACAACCTACTCCTTTTTCTAAATCATTTACATATAAAATAAAGAGTAATGGACCTAAAACTATTTCCTATGGTACCCCACTTTTCACTTTCTGGTACTTCTGCATAATTATAATTGACCTACCAAACAAAATAGTTAGTGCCTCAGATAAGTTTTCTTCCCCTTCTCTGAGAATCTAGCAAATATATGATCGGGTCCAGCAGCTTTATTTGACTTCAATGTAAAAATCAATATTCAACAATATCCTCATCTTTTTCAAACATTCTATCATGTTCTACTGGGCCAATCCTATCATGCTTTTTATTATTTATACAAACTAAAGAATTTCTTCTGATCTTTATTGCTATTTCTAACTACATTTCACTATGTCTTTTGCTCTTCCTAATCAAACTATTTTGTTTATTTCTTAACTGCCTATAATTATCCGAGTCCAAAATACTGTCACTGCCTTTAAATTCCTTGAATACCCTTTTTTTATTTTTAATCATTTTAGCTATTTCCCTATTCCACCACAAAGGTTTCCTAATCTTGTTATTCCTAACAGTTCTCAAAAGGAATACACCTACATTGTACATCCTCTGAAATTTCTTTGAATCTAGACCACATCTCCATAGCATTTTTATTCCCAAATTCATTATCCCACTTTACTGAGCCTAACTCCCTAAATTTACTATAGTCACCCTTTGAGAAGCAAGGGACTAGATCAGTAGTTCTCAACGGGGGCGGTACCGCCCCCCAGGGGGCATTCACTGGGTGTCGGGGGGCGTTAGAAGCTGGTTAGTTGAAAAGGGGGCATTCATGTGTTTCAATGAATTTCAGCCACACAGTTCTGGAATCTACATTAAATTTGAATGTTTGAATGAAATTAAGTGGCTGAAACAAGGTTACTAGAACCTTTTAATTTAGCAAAATTGCAAAAGCACTTACCGAAAAATATGGAATCCACTCAGTTGATGTAATTTCTCAAGCGCCATCTACTGGGAGAATTGTCACTATGTCAAGTTCAACATTCTCTCAATAGATTGCTCTTGAGTAATTATGTCATTTATTGTGAATTATTGGAAGTGAGTAGACGCCATTTTTTCGGTAAGTGTTTTTGTAATTTTACTAAAGCCGTCTTCTATTAGTCAACTGACATTTAAATAGTTGTCTAGTATAGTTGTCTAGTATATAGTCTAGTATAGTTGTTAGTAACATCCTTGCTAGGAAAAACATTTAAATACATTAATACAGCAAACATGATTCCATTTGTTAAAGATATAGCAAAATATTCAGCTCGCAGAAGTATAATTTAGGCTAGTTTACCATAAAACTTATTTTATGCACACAAATAAAAACATTTCTTACGCTAATGGCTAATTTAACTAAAAATAAAATTTCTGAATGTTTTTACAGTTTTCGCGATGTCACAAGGCAAGAAAAAGTGTCGTCAGTATAATGCTGAATATCTCAGCTATGGCTTCGTACCTTCTCCTACAAATCAACGGCTTCCTATGTGTTTACTGTGTGAGCAAGTATTCTCTAACGAGGCCATGAAACCCTCATGCCTGAAGGAGCACATAATTAAAATCCATCCCGATAAAACTGACAAAGACCTTGCATTCTTTAAAGACCTCAAAGAAAGACATGCCAGAAGCACAATCAGTAGCATATTCAAAAAGAACGTAAACCAAACTGAGAAGGGCTTAGTTGCCTCATATAATATCTCTCTCCTTATTGCCAAATGTGGAATGCCATTCACAGTTGGAGAAAAGCTGATTCTTCCTGCTATTAAAGAAGCTATTTGCACTGTTATGGAATGTGACCCTTCGCAGGTTCTAAAATCCATCCCCCTCAGCAATGACACTGTGTCAAGGAGAATCAATGAAATGGCATTGGATAGTGAGGAGCAGTTGTGTGCCATTCTGCGAGAAAATCCGTTCACTCTTCAGGCTGACGAGACAACTGTCTCAGATAATAACGTTTTGCTGATGACCTATGTTCGTTATCTGTCATCTGGTGAAATTTCCGAAGAGTTTTTGTTCTCCAAGTATTTGGAAACCGACACTAAAGGGCAGACCATATTTAATGCAGTTGAAGAATACTTGAGTTGCAATTCTATTCCAGCTGCCAACATCATTGCATGTGCCACTGATGGGGCTCCATCCATGGTTGGACGGTACCGTGGTTTCACTACTCTATTGAAAAAGTGGGCTCCACACATTTTGACAGTCCATTGCGTGCTGCACCATCATAATCTAGTGGCGAAAAAAATCAGCCCTCCTCTCCACGAGTCACTGAGTGTGGCAGTTAAGGCCATCAACAAGATAAAGGCCAATGCACTGAATGACCGAGTGTTCAGACAACTCTGTGGGGACAATGATGAAATTTTTGAGCGTCTACTACTTCACACCGAGGTGCGCTGGCTCTCGAAAGGCAATTGTCTTTCCCGTTTGTGTGAGTTGTTCAGCACAGTTTTAGAGTTTTTTGAGGATACTGATGCAACTGTCAAGGAACAAGTGTTGTTAAGTCAATGCAATATTTTCTACCTGGCAGACATCTTTGAAAAAATGAATGAGATCAGCATTAAATTACAAGGAAATGAAGTGACGCTGATTCACTGCAAATCTGTAATTTGCAGCTTCATCGCCAAGCTGAACATATACCAGGAAGGCATTGGACGGCGTCAGCTGGCTCATTTTCCCAAATTGATGAAGGTAATTGATTTTACTAAATACTTACTTTTTAATAAACTTCAGAAATGTTTATTTAAAAACTAGTTTTTTAATGTGCTTTTATTGAATTTATTCACAGGTGTCCGAGAAACTGACTGATGAACATCTACTCCGTTACATCGACCACTTAAAGATGATGAAGGCTGACATGGAAATCCGATTCAGCGATCTTCAAAAGCTTGATGTCCCTGATTGGGTGGTACAGCCCTTCAAATCAGATGTTACGAAATTTGAAGTTGAGATCCAGGAGGAGCTTGTTGATGTACAAAATGACGATGAGGCCCAGGTAACCTTCCGCACCTCTGGCTGGCGTGGTATGTGGGCAACACATTGGCAACGTTATCCAGTTCTTTGGAAAAGAACTCGTCTTCTTCTCTTGGCATTCCCTACCTCATATTTAGTGGAACAGGGTTTCAGCCATGTCCTTTACATGCAGTCCAAATATCGTAACAGGCTTAATATAACAGCCTCAGGTGCACTGACGTTGAACCTGACTTCTATCCAACCTTCAGTGAAGATATTGGCTGGAAAACACCAAGTGCAAGGCTCTCACTAGTATTTTTGTATTATTTTTGTGTGGCACATTGTTTTTATTTTACGTTACTGCATTTTTGTTTGTTTGAATAAAATTCTTTCATGTTATGTTAAGCTGTTGTTTCATTTCCAGGGAAGATTTGCATGACCGTATTCAACATTCCAAGACTTAAGAATTGAATTTTCCTGGTGGGGGGGCATTGAGAGGTCTAATAATTGGTAAAGGGGCGTTGGTATAGAAAAGGTTGAGAACCACTGGACTAGATGGTCATTATTGACTAGATCCCTATTTAATTCTATCTTAAAACATATGATCCAATAGTCATTATTGCCTGTCGGTCATTCCATGTCAGTTCAAAGGCGAAAAAATGTGACCATCACCAATTTTTTTGAAAATTGGTATACTTATAGATCTCTGTGAGAAAAATAGAATGACGCTTGTTTCAACACTAGGTCATATGGTTCCGGAGATATGGCCCTTTGAATTTTGTAAAAAAGGTCAATTTCCAAGGTCATATATTTCAACATGAAATATCTCGGCTCCTATTGCACTTACAGAGACCATTTAAACACTTTTTTAAAGCTTTTCTATTCATATTTTACCTCAGTGGTAAAAAAAAGTTGATCTTATTTTTGACCTTTGACCTTGTGTAGGTCATTTGATGTCACAATCAATTTTTTTCCTCCTTTTACCCAATTTTGGGTACACATGTCTATCTTAACCTAAAATAAGATTTTTAGTATTAAGTTAATATAGATGCTACAGCCATTTCAGTGGACCATACACACCTCCATTTTGATCAAGTACCTTGCCACCAAACTTTGGAGCACCATATCTTTGGAACTGTTTGAGCTAGAATGTTGAGAAAAATACCATTAGATTTTTCTTACCGAGATATATAATGTCTGCTAATTTAAAAAAAATTGGTAATTATCTAACCTAACCTAACCCAGTTATTTGGTCGAATAAGTATCCAGCCCTATTATAACATTTTTTTTTTTTTTGGTGTATTTCAGAGAATTATATAATATAGGTAATTTAAATTACATAATTAATTAATTTATATGGACATTCAAAAGTGGGAAGAACTTCGAACCTGCTATCCTGTTTAAAGGTGAAGCTATGTATTAGGGTGCCACTTATTAGGGGTGTTTTTCATTTTTTGGGAATTTCTATCAGGACGGGCGCATTTCTGGTGTCATTCCGTCTAAAAACATTGTGTGTAAAATAATTTTGAAATAAAATAATAATTAGAACTGCCTCAACGAGGTCAAAGTTTATACTTTTTGTCGAAAAGTACTCATGGCGTTCTGTTATCATGTCAGTTTTCGTTTCGATAGCTGCTGTAGTTTCTGAGTTGAAAAATGATAACAGACAGACAGACGGACGGTCAGAGTCGTTGGTTTAGTCTTCCGCACTGGTGTACAGAAGACTAAAATGAGGTATTATACAGGTGTAACACGAGTTTATCCAAATATTGATACAGGCGAAAGAACATGTTATTCTAAGTAGAAAATGGGTTGGGACGAGTTTTGCCAACACTAACAGTGTTTCATTCTCTTTTTCAGTGAGTTCTGAAACGACGTGATGGCTTCGGCAACAAGATCTAAAACAGCGTCTATCTCCTGTGGGACCGTGGACCACAGCATCACAGGAAGCATGCTGCCTACGGGAAAGCAGGCGCTTCAGTACTTTTTCCACCTTCACCTTGACGTCAAGAAGCCGATCAAGGAAGCAGCCGCTGAGACAGTGACCGCAGTCAAGGAATTCTGGGAGCGGTCCCGTATTCCTACGCAGAAAGACCAACGCGCAAGGGACAAGGTTCTCCGAATGTACGAGAAGTGGCGGGCTCTGAACAAGAACTCGAAACGGCGCACTGTGACCCAAATCAGGAACGAGGCTGAGTTCCTCTCATCCCTTGACCGCCTCTTCGACATCGCACACGAACAGGCGATGTCGATGATCACAATCGAAGAGGACAGGGAGTTCCTGACGGGACAAAGGGCCGAGGTGCGGCGCGGCCGCATCTCCTCCACACGTGACATGACGCTGCACACTGAGGAGGAGCGTGCGAGGAGACAGGAAGCGGAAAGGAGCCGCTGGCAAGATGATGAAAGGGCGAACAGAGAGAGCCGAGAAGAACTCGTCGAACTGGCATCGAGCTCCAGCTCAGGTGCAAGCAGCCCGACTCGGTCACCGACACGGCGTCGTCGCCGAGAAGAGGAAGAGCTCTCTCTCCCGGGCCCGTCCACGTCGAATGCAGAAGCATCTACGACCCCTTTACCACCCAAGCGATTCCGCGCGTCGAAAAAGATGATCACCCCTGATCTTCCGCAGCGATGGATCGGACGAAAACTTACCGACCGAGGTGTTTTTTTGCTGTCGGCGGCTGCGAGGAGCTTGGGCCACGACCCTGAGGAGCTGGTCTTGAACCGCGAATCCTCCCGCCGCGACCGAGCAAAGTTCCGTGCTATGGCAGCAGCGGAAATGAAGGCAGCCTTCCATCCTACTGTGCCACTGACCGTTCACTGGGACGGGAAAATCGTACCAGCGGCTGACGGAGGCCCTGCTGAAGATCGCCTTCCAGTTCTGGTGTCTGGGGAGAACGTCGACAAGCTTCTGGCTGTGCCCAGCCTCCCCGACGGCACCGGCCGCGCCATGGCGGAAGCCGTCCTCTCTGCCCTCGAGGATTGGGACATCAAGGGATGGATCTGTGCCCTCTCTTTTGACACCACCGCCTCAAACACAGGACTCTCAGGAGGAGCTTGCTATATCATTGAGCAGAAACTCGAGAAGACAGTGCTTCATTTGGCTTGCCGCCACCACATCCACGAACTGGTGTGCGAGAAGGCATTCACGGCGTGCCTCGGTCCCTCTACTGGTCCTGACATCCTCCTGTTCAAACGATTCGCCGCCCAGTGGGACTTCATCGATCAAACCAAAGCGAAGCCCTTCGAGGATGGAACCATGCCGCAGCACCTGAAGGACGCCCGCGACGACCTGCTGATCGAATTCAGCCGCCTCCTCGACGGTCAACATCCACGTGATGACTACAGGGAACTTCTGGAGCTCTCTGTAATTGTGCTGGGCGGTCCGAACAAGCGGGGTGCCCGGTTCGCTCGTCCCGGCGCCTTCCATCGCGCGCGCTGGATGGCAAAAGTCATCTATGCCATCAAACTGTTCCTGTTCCGGGAACAGTTTCAGATGTCGTCAGGCGAAGCGGCTGGAATCCGGCGATTCACCATCTTCGCCGTGTCCATCTACGTGACGGCCTGGTACAAAGCGCCGCTCCCGGCAACGGCCCCAGCCGCGGACCTCGCGCTGCTCAAGGCCCTCGTCTATTATCCGGACTCAGCGGTGGCCAAGGCGACGGCGACAGTCTTCGCCAGGCACCTATGGTACTTGAGCAAGCGCCTCGTCACCCTGGCCATCTTCGACGAGGGTATCGACTTGGCGACAAAGCGGGAGATGATTAAAGCGATGGAAGAAGAGGAAGGATCGGAGGATCCCCCGCGGCGTATCAATGTGGACCTGTCCACCGCCTCAATCGCCAACAATACATTGGCCAAGTTCACAACGACTACATCAAAGGAGTTCTTCAAGGTTCTGGACATCAGCACCGCCTTCCTGCTCAAGGATCCGGAGGAGTGGCGGACGGACCCAGCCTTCATTGCCACATCCCGCCGAGTCCAGGCCCTTCAAGTTGTCAATGACTTCGCGGAGCGCGGGGTGGCGTTGATGCAGTCTTTCAACCTGGCCCTTACCAAGAGTGAAGACCAAAGGCAGTTCCTCTTACAAGTGGTCGAGAAGCACCGCTGTGACTTCCCAACCGCCCGCAAGTCCACCGTGACCTCTGCAAAGTAGGCAACAATGAGAGGGAGATGGGCGCCCATGATACCCCCCCCCCTTGAGGGGCTAATACTCGAGTTGAGGGGGACCTAGAGTTGAAAGTATGAAGTCCAGTTATATGTTTTAGGTCAAGATTAGTAGCTTGAACAAACTAGAAGTGATATTTTATTTGCTAGAGGCATAGAACATCATGATCTAAAATTTCTACTTTTCGAGAAAATATACAAACTTTGACCGTATTGAGGCAGTTCTAAATATTGTTTTATTTCAAAAATATTTTACACACGATATTTTTTGACAAAATGGAACCAGAAACGCGCCCGTCCCGATAAAAATTCAAACTTTCGAAAATAAGTGTCACCCTACTATGTATGTATATAAGTACCTTATACTAGGCTATAGCTACTACCCTATAAAATAAGTTCAGTTTAAGAGTTTTAATAGAATTACTTAACTTTGTGTATTTATTCATTGCAGAGGCACATTTAGTGTGTGCTGGGCCTAGGGCCGGGTGAAACTGTGAGGCCTCAATCCAAAATATTGTGAAGTTTGTCTGGATGCACCCTTTTTTAATATCTCATCACCTGTTTTTTTTTACCTAAACAACCCCCAACCTAGCCAGTTGTTAAACAATCAGTCCTTGATATAATAATCCATAATAGCAGTAGTCAGTATATTAGTCACAATGTGATTCTTGATTATTTTAAACTTTATAGCCGTCAATAATAGGTAAAGCAAGAACCAACGAGATATGTTGCAACACACAATAACTTTCGAAACCATCTCTTCATTTCCTAGGATTTTTCACCCTTATTAAATCCTTTCTTCAAATTATGCTTTCAACTCATGTATGTATATTCAAGAAACTGCTGGATCAACAACAAAATTTATTTAGTTTGCATCTTACATCAGAATTGAATGCATGAAATAACACGATGATACAACAGAGAAATGTTAATGGCAATTTTCCATTTAATCAATTTTCTATCAACCTGGGTCAGTACAGTACTGCCCTGGTGCGGGGCGCTCTGCATCGTGGTGCCTTGGGCCATGGCCCAGTCAGCCCCCCCTCTAAATATGGCCCTGATTCATTGTGTACAATAGTATGTGAAAATAAGCTTATTTAAACCTTGGAGCAAGGATTTTTTTGGAATCTGTATTTATTCCAATCTGTAAATCAAACTGCACATTTTTTCTTGTTGTAGACCTCTGAAACAAGATCAGTAGGTCCCAAATTTTATTTGTGCCATCTAAGCAAAAATAGCTTTTAACAATTATAATTATAATTGTATTTTTAATTAATTGATCCTAATTTCTATTAATTGTAATTGATTCAAAATAAAAATAAAGGTAATTGTAATTTATTTTTTAGCTATAACTGATGTAATTGATCAATTAATGTCAATTGTTAAAAATTATCCCCCTAGATCTGGCAGTCATACATCATCCAATGAAAATAAACCTTTGATAGTTTATTTAGTTATACTTAGATATAGATATATATTTATTTTAGATATATAATAGATAGTTATATTTGTGTAATTGATTCAGTCAAAATTAATTGTAATTGATCTTGAAATTGTGAAGTACAATACTAATTAATTTGAAGAAAAATAAAAAATTGTAATTGTTTCCATTTTGTGTAATTGAACCCAACCCTGGCTTTTAAGCTACATATATTTTTTTTTCTTTTTAGATAAACATGGATTTCAGCAGTTTGAATATGGGCAGGTTCTGTTGTGACACATTTAAAAAACACAAAGGAAAAGTGAAAAAAGGCATTCGTACATTGACTAAAAATTTGATTGATCAAAATCCTGAATTGAAACTAAAATAATCATAAAGCATGTGCAACCTGTTGAAATATACTAGCAAATCATCCATTCCCAATGCCTGAATGTGAACTACTTCAAAAATCACCATCCACCTCATCAAGTGCCCCCCATCTGAGCTAGAAACCATTGGAGATGTAGTTGAAATGCAGTATGAGCTTAGTAAATTCAATGCTTCATTGGCCACACTTGATGAGACCCCCATAAAACCATATAAACTCTGACAGCACTGGTTACGCAAAGAGAAAGTTGAGGAAAGTAGGAGTTGTGAAAAGAAAGCTTGAACTTGCAACTAAACAACCAATTTCATGCAGTGACTCAGATGATACAGAACTGGAGATTCTTCAACAACTAAAAGAGAAATTTAATCAAGTGACAAGTTGAAGTGAAAAACTGACAATTCTTACTATCCTACCAAAAAGATAGACACAAGTAAAGATCAGAGAAGAATTTAAGTCCTCAGATTACATGGCTAGGCAAGCAGAGAGTTTAGTGAGGGAGAAGGGAGTGCTTTCAACTCCTAATCCACGTTTGGGGAAATGCCTGAATAGTGAAACTGCTGCCAAAGTAATTGATGTCTATCATTCGCCAAATGTGAGTAGACAAATGCCAGGGTTGAAAGACTATGTTTCTGTAAAAGGAGCTGATGGTAGGCAGGAAAGAAAACAAAAATTGCTAATCTTATGCAACCTAAAAGAAGCATTTGAGCTTTTTAAAACAAACCATCCAACAATTAAAATAGGATTTTCAAAATTTGCAGAGCTTTGGCCAAAAGAATGTGTGTTGCCAGGTGCCAGTGGAACACATTCTGTCTGTATTGATAATATTAGGTATGGTACACATATTTCATATGAAATGTCTAAGTTAGTTCAGTGGTACTTAAATTTTTTATTAAAACCATTTATTATCTATTAATTATATTTTGTATTTAGGTTAGTATCTTAGCATTCCTATTTAAATTTGAGTCTTATTAGGCAGGCCTAAAGTCTCTTATTATAGGTTTTTCTTTCTTACTGTTTAATAATGATCTCAGTTTTTGTCTAGATCAAATCTTTGGTAGGATGAATAATTAGTTAATTACCATGAAAGGTGTATACAAATACAATAGCAGATATACATGCCAAACTTAAATTCCCAAATTATTAGAGCTGACTGACCTTTGGTTACTGAGATACAAGGTCACAAAGTTATGACATTTTGACCTTTTTTGCGTTAAATGACTATTTTCAAAATGGTGTAACTAAAAAACTATTAAAGCTAGAGCATTGATTTTGGTCTCATTTTAAAGCTCTTTAGTAGCCCCTTGTTTATTGTCTCTTGTTAAATATCTCTACTGTGAAAAATAAAAAAACCTTCAAAAGTTGACCTTTGGCCTTGAATAAAAAAAAAATACCTTCTAAAAAATTCAATTTTTTTACATTAATACCTTGAGTCATGTACAACAAAATCCCAAGAAGCTGTAAGTGGCTGATAACTAGTTCAATGTATAAAAAATAATGAATTCAAGCAACATTTTGAAAAAAGTCATTTTATACAAAAATTGTCAAAAAGTCATGACTTTGTGACCTTGTATGTCAGTAACCATTTTTGTCTAAGGTCAGCTCAATCTCTTACAAATACAACCCATATCTACATACTATCTGCAGCCTTCTACAAACAAGCAAATGCTTATTTTTAAATATTTGTTCTTTACCCACCTCACCTGTATGTTGTGCATGTATGTGATGGTTTTCAGTAGTTGACAAGATTCTTGTGGGCCACCCAATTTATTGTGATTTCTAGAAGAGAAAACAATTTTTAATGTATACCTAGATAGCTACCTAATTAACAAATACAAGTAACATATTAAAATGTAACAATATGTATAGGTATAGTGCTCATTGATTTCCATTTATCACAACTTAAAATGTATGCAGTGTATATATAGTTACATGACCATTTTAATTTTGAATTCTTACCTTTCTGTGCTGTAGATCTGCCAAAGCTTTGGATGCCTTCAAAGTAACTTCTTTGCAAATCCTGTATATTCGTCCATTAGTAGTAGATGCCTCAACTTGTGTTAGAATATCTGAATATGGTAAGATTAATTCATCTGGTCGACCAGGATACACAAATGATGGGTTTGGGCCATGACGATGAAGGAATGTGACTTTTACTTCTCTATTCTCTGGTATCTTTTCCAGCACATATGCCACCCACCAATGGCCATCATATGCAGCAGTAACAAAACCATGTATTTTCTCCTCAGTCACAACTTCTTCCTTTTCAGTAACTTTCTCAATATTTGAATAATCTGATAATGAATAATGTTTAACCTTAAGAGAAGTCAATGAAACTGGCTGTAAATGGTGTAATTTCTGTGTACCAGCAATAGTCCTTGCAGTTGAGTGTCTTTCTTGGAGAAGTTGGCTTTCCTCTTCATGCTCTTTATTGGTTGAAAAATGACATTTTATATTTACAATATTTTCACTTGCAAATGTATATAACTGTTCTGCAGTAAGGATCTGTTCATCATAAGGTCGTTGTAGACTAGCTTTTGCAGCTAATCTCTTAACTGTGCCTCCAACACCATCACAGGGTCCCTTTCCATGACTTGTTGCAAAAAAAATTCCATTCTGCCTCAATTCTAAAATCATCTCTGTGATGGCAAAGATTCAAAAAGTTTTTGCAGTTCTTATACTGTCCTGCACACCCATCTGAAAAGTAAATTATTTTGTGGATGGAACCGATGGATGAGATATTATCTTTTAGGAATTTTATCAGATGCTTTTGAAACAAATGTACAGCAACTGTGTTATGGATGTTATACTCTGAAATAATAACAAAGCTAAGGTGAGCAATCTCATCTTCCTTTTTATAGTAAATAACAAATGGATGTAGAGTAGCCATCTCATTGTTCCAGTGAAAGCTCTGAACCTCATCTTGAAGAATAAAGGAATAATTTTCAGCAAAATCACACACAGCAAGGACCTCACCATCTTTCAAAGACATTTTTGTTTCACAGTAATAAGTTGCTTGCATCTTTGTCTTGAAGTCATGTATCTGGTATTCTTTCAGTTGGTTACAGAATTGGTCAATATATTCATCTGTATTCAGTTCTACTGATTCAAGATTTGACCGATCTGTATTGGTCCACTTTTTAAAATTTATGATATCAATGAAGTTGTTTGTAAATATGTCCAGTAGTCTGTTTTTTAAATCTGATGGATCTCCACATTGTTCACATTGTCTGAGGCAACATTTCTGTGAGGCAGGATTGCATTCCATAAAGGCAATACAATGACGTACATTCTTAATAGGTGTGTCATCATTTGCAGTTAGTTTTTCTAATTCAGCTCCTACAAACATAAGTTTGGCATTCTGATGAATTGTACAGACACATACTGAGTGAGTTCCTGTTGCTCCAGCAATAACACACTGCTTTCGACGCAATTCTGCAAATTTACTGAATCCCACCTTAACCAAAGGATTTCTTTCTTTGAAAATATGATAGGCTTCTTTTAAATTGCAAAGTAAAAGATGCTTTTGCAAATGTATCCTTCCTCTTTCATTGTCAATGATACTACAATAGTCTTTCTTTCCTGGCATTGTTCTACTGGTCTTCTGAAAGATAAAATGCTTTAATAGCGTCAACAGTATCCTGTTTAATTCTTTTCACCCTTTGGATTTGGGTCTGAAAGGACACCTTTTTCTTCAACTATTTTTTTAGCAATAGATGCTGTATGCCTTGTTGTGTTAAATTCTGAAGCAATTTTCCTAATGCTCCAACTTTTGGGCAATACAGCGAGGATTTTTATTTTATCACTTCTTTTAGTATTTTCATTTTTGAATTTTTCCTCGAGTTGATTTATTATTTCTAAACAGTCTACATCTCCAGATGGCTCCTTAAATTGTGAGTCAGAAATCTCTTTTCCTGCAACTGTTTCCATTCTCTTCTTAACTGTCTCTGTCACCTTGCTTAGTTTTTTAGCTCCATATGACTTTTGCTCTACAAGCTTTCTCTTTTTTATGGGTGATTCACCAATTGAAACAAAAGAAGCATTCAAAGTACACATCTCATGGTTTTGTTCTGAAGTTGATGCATCACTATTGTCAACATTTTCAATTTTCTCAAGATCTTCAGGTGGTTCACTACTACAAGAAGAATCATCATTTATGTCTGAATTCAAAGTGCCTATTCCTTTCTCAGGCAAGGACTCAAGATGTTCTCTACACTGCTTACAAAGTCTGTGATGTAGTGTTAAGTGCAGATCGGGAAACTTATTTACAAGTTCCTGTGGTACAATTCTCAAACTCTTCTTTCGACACTGACCTTTGTGATGCAGCAAAGGATCAGCACACTTCTGTTTCAGTTTTAAATGTTCCATGTTTGTACTCTGAAATCACAAAAGCACAAAGAAAATCCTGAAAGAAAACAATGAACAATTAATGAATTATTAAATAAATTTTTATACATGTATTTAGTAAAAATAAATTAACTAACTTGAAGTCAGGAGTCAACTCTGTAAAGTTGACAGTACTTATATACTAGTTGGGCCTTTGGATCAGCGCTACTCCAGTAGATTTGGGGCTGTCGAGGGGTTTAACCCTGGTTGTCTTTTAAAAGACTTCTTTTGGCACAGGTCACAAAAAGGTTTTTGAACTAATAATGTTAAGTTGAACTAAGTCTTCACTGACACTATATCAGAACAGAACTTTTAAATAAATGAACTGACAAAAAAAATCTAAAATTGAAGAATGATGCCAACTTCATTTATTTTTTATACATTGAACTAGTTATCAGCCACTTACAGCTTCTTGGGATTTTGTTGTACATGACTCAAGGTATTAATGTAAAAAAATTGAATTTTTTAGGAGAAGGTATTTTTTTTTTATTCAAGGTCAAAGGTCAACTTTTGAAGGGATTTTTTTATTTTTCACAGTAGAGATATTTAACAAGAGACAATAAACAAGGGGCTACTAAAGAGCTTTAAAATGAGACCAAAATCAGTGCTCTAGCTTTAATAGTTTTTTAGTTACACCATTCTGAAAAGTCATTTAACGCAAAAAAGGTCAAAATGTCACAACTTTGTGACTTTGTATCTCAGTAACCAAAGGTCAGTCAGCTCTAATAATTTGGGAATTTAAGTTTGGCATGTATATCTGCTATTGTGCCAAGTATGAGCAAAATTGAAAGGGGTGAGTGCAAAAAGTGCCATTTTGTGGCTGAGTTGACATGGAATGACCCTGATGCCTCTTTTTTCATGGTTTCACCCAGCTAGACAAGAATTGGTTCTTATAACTCAATTGATAAAAATAAAGGAATGTTATTTTAATATACATATTAAAAGGCAAAGTCGTAAAAATAGCAGACATTATATATCTCAGTGAGAAAAATCTAATGGTATTTTTCTCAACACTCTAGCTCAAACAGTTCCAAAGATACAGTGCTCCAAAGTTTGGTGGAAAAAGGTACTTGGTCAAAATGGAGGTGGGTATGGTCCACTGAAATGGCTATAGCGTCTATATTAACTTAATCAACACTAAAAATCTTGTTTTAGGTTAAGGTAGACATGTGTACCCAAAATTGGGTGAAAGGAGAAAAAAATCGGTTGTGACGTCAAATGACCTACACAAGGTCAAACGTCAAAAATAAGACACTTTTTTTTTTACCACTGAGGTAAAATATGAATAGAAACAAAGTTGTAGATCTGCTTAAAAGCTTTAAAAAGGTGTTTAAATGGACTCTGAGTGCAATAGGAGCCGAGATATTTCATGTTGAAATATGGTAGTATGACCATTAGGGTGCATCAAACGCCCTTAGGTTCTTGGATTTTAATGTCTATTCTCTCAATGTTACACTTGTTGCTAGAAGTGTGTATGCCAAAAATTAATTAAATCGGAGGTGGTCCTGGATGGCCACCGGTCACTTTTATATTTTCGCGGCAATTTTCGGGGGCCGCGCTATGTAAAAATATCTATTTTTTTTATTTACCAACCAGTTGACTACTTACATTGTTTCTTTTAATATAGAGTTGCTAAGGGGTGATTTACATAACATTTGAGAGAATAGACATTAAAATCCAAGAACCTAAGGGCGTTTGATGCACCCTAAAGGGGTGATTTACATAAAACATGTACCATAAATGAAACTTCACTTATAGTCTAATAATATCCTTTATTGTCTTTCAGAAACAATGGAAGCTGTAACAATGGAAGCTAAGAAGACCAGATTAGCAAGTGCCATTTTTGGTCTTGGCAATGCTCTTACAGAAGGAGATGGTACATTGACAGGAGTCCGCCTCCCAACTTGCCAGCAGGTTCTTCGATGCGTGATGTGGCACATCCAGAAAGAAATATGTGAAGGCAAACAAACACAGCCACTCAAATGGAAATCTGCCAGCATAGTCCTTATCCAGCTGAAAACATTCTACACTAAAGCAAATATTCCTATGCTTTCAGACCATCAATGCTGCAAACTAATACTTGACCTTCTTAATGACAATAACAAATTGCGTCAAATACCTGTTTCTCACAGAGAATCTCCAAACACTTTGGCTAAGTTGCAATCCATGAATGAACGTCTTGATAAGACCTTTGGTGTATGGACAAAAGATGCAATGACAAACATTAAGAATGAGGAAGATAGAGCATTTTTAGAGTCAATGAAATCTGACAGAGTAGCCTCATTTGGTAGTGTTGACAAGAAGAAAGCTGATAAAGATCGTAGAAAAGAAAAACGCATCTTAGCGGAAGCTTCAAGACGAGAACGTCATGAATCATCCAGTGTACAAGAGATGAAAAGTTCTGTATGCTCTGATGATAGTGCCTCTGCAGATAGCTTGGAAGAAACTGAAGAAGAGGCGATTCCAGAGCTTCAAAGGAAGCGTAGTCACCACAGATCAACATATGCAGGTACGTCTGCCTTTATTCCTCATGATATTCTGAAAAGGCCTTCAGTCGTGTCTGTTGCTACTCGACTAAACATAACTCCTGTTCAACAGGCTGTGCTCACCGAAGCTGTAATTCAAGAGGCAGGAGGTGATCCACGTCGTGTGGCCAAGTCGTATTCAACTGCTGATAAGGCTCGACGATCAATAACAAGTGCTATCGCCAAAGATATTCGAGAAAATTGGATCACCCCAACAGCTGCAACACTTCACTGGGATGGCAAGCAGATGCATACGCTCACAAACAAGAATGGCAAGGAAGAAAGATTGCCAGTGTTGGTTGGGAATGCCACTGATGTAAAACTACTGGGAGTGGCTAGATATCCTCGTGGAAGTGATATGTCATCAGGTGACATCATTGCCGAGCACACTTACACGTTTCTACATTCATGGAAGTGCAAACAGTCAGTTGTCAACTTATGTTTTGACACAACAGCATCAAACACTGGACACGTTACAGCTGCCTGTGTTACCATTCAATCAAAACTGGACCGTGCTCTTCTGTGGTGTGCATGTCGCCATCATGTTGGAGAGGTAATCCTGGATCATGTGTTTGACGCTCTCAAAATTGAGACATCAAAGTCTCCAGAAACATCTTTGTTCCAAAGATTCCAGAAGAATTGGGAACGCATATCGCATGCAAAGGATGAAAGTTTAACCAAAATTGACATTTCAATGTACAATGACGATGCACAACAACT
Organism: Bathynomus jamesi; assembly: GCA_023014485.1. Taxonomy (NCBI): domain Eukaryota; kingdom Metazoa; phylum Arthropoda; class Malacostraca; order Isopoda; family Cirolanidae; genus Bathynomus; species Bathynomus jamesi. Next base: position 84,466 of record JAJOZX010010606.1, read on the forward strand.
GCTTTTATCCTGCAAAAACAAGGTTTTAAGCACAATCCACACAAGCGCTTCATACTGTAGGGAAGACTACAAGAAAATGGCACAACTCTGCCAGGTAGTCCTCGATGATGATGTCACAAAACAAGGAACACTCCACAGACCTGGGGCCATGCATAAAGCAAGGTGGATGTCAAAGATTCTTTATTCCATCAAAATATGCCTACTTGAAGAGCAAATTTCTGTACTACCTCGAGGAAATGTAACAACACAACATCAACAGGAAAAACTGAAGGAGTTTGTTTTTTTTTGTTTATATTTATTGTGATTGGTGGCTCATATGTCAGTCTGCTTCAAATGCCCCATGGTTTGATTTGTGCTTATACAAGACTCTGCTCAACTATAAAGCTGTCAACTCAATCATTTCAGTCAGCGCTGTGAAAGCCTTTGATAGACATTTGTGGTATTTAACCCCAGAACTGGTTGTTTTGGCACTGTTCAACAATGCAGTACCTCAAAAGGAGCATCGTGCCCTTGCAGATGTGTTACTGGCCATACAACCAGATGAAATGCCAAGCACTCCAAAACACCGCTACGGTTCTGGATATGGCAAACCGTCATTTCCAAAAATTACAGAAGCGACAACCCTGGCTGATCTTGTGAACGAGGACTCGTGGTTTACAGTGAACCTTCTTCACCTGGATATGACCTTCCTAACAGAGGATGTTGACAATTGGCAGAACAATGACCACTTCAAGGCAGCCAAGTCCATTGTGGATGGGTTAAATGTTGTGAATGACCCTGCGGAGAGAGCAGTAAAGCTCACAACTGATTTTGTCTCAGCTGCAAGAGGAGAAGACCACTTCCAAAATCTTCTTCAAGTGGTTGAATGTGACCGCAAAGCGAGGCCAAATTTGCGGAAATGAGCAAAGTTGGAGTAGTGACATTGGCATTGTGTTTTATACATTTTCAACTTTCAATCAATGTAAGTATAATAATACCGAATATTTGTATATTAGTATTATAAGTAATACCGAATATTTGCCGAATATTCGGTGCATCACTACTAAATATATAAAAGTGGCCGGTGGCCACCCAGGACCACCTCCGATTTGATTTATCTTTTGCATACATACTTCTACCAACAAGTGTAACATTTGAGGGAATAGACATTAAAATCCAACAACTTTTTGAAAATCATGGGGCGTTTAATGCACCCTAATGACCATGGAAATTGACTTTTTTTTACAAAACTCGAATGGCCATATCTACGGAACCATATGAGGTGTTGCGTGGAAGAAGGGTGACCTAGCCAAAATCAAATCTTTGAGAAAAATGCATTTTAAGTTGGAGAGGTATTTATTGACAATTAGGTAGAAGGGCGATCTAGCCATTTTTGGTGAAAATGAATTATTGCTGTTTTCAGTAGCTTAATATATTATATTAAGCTACTGAAAATCAGCAATAATTCATTTTTGCCAAAAATGGCTAGGTCACCCTTCTTCCACGCAACGCCTCATATAACCTCGAGTGTTGAAACAAGTGCCATTCTATTTCTCACCAAAATCTATAATTCTGCCAATTTTCAAAAAAATCTGTGGTCACGTTTTTTTTTACCCAAAATTCCATTGAACTGACATGGAATGACCCCTATTGACTTTCCTACTGCATGTTCCCTAATAAGTTCATGATTATTGGAAAAAAACAGCTCTAAGATTGCTTGGTTTGTCTACAAATGTTAGAAAATGGTCATTGTAGCAGTCAATGAACAAGTTACCTTACATAAGAACATAAGAAATTTTTATAGTGGGCACACTAGGGGCCACTTTGGCCCATCGAGGTGGCTCCACTATGTAAACACTACCTGTACATTTGCAACAACCAATATTTACAAAACTAATTAATTATCAATTTAAAACTAAAGATAGAATCTCTGGATCCAGAGGATCAAAGTCATAATAGGCTACTATCCACAAATATGTTACACTATATCTATTTATAACTGACATGCAAATATATCAGATCCAAAGAATCGAGTCAATTTCATTACGGTACCCATCAATACCAGTACTTTGCCAACCAAAAATAAGTCACAGTCCATATCAATTGTGGACCAAGTCACAATTTACAACCATATACATTACAATATATATACTTACAAGGAAAAGTGTAGGTGTGGCTGTAAAGACTGTACACACAGTAATGCAGAAATGTGTGCGCGCACCTATTTTGGGTCTCCCATTTAAAGGTGTTTGTAGGGGCAAATGAAGATAATGAGTTTTTCAATACCTCACAGTACTATGGGGGGGGGGGGACTGCTCAGCAGAGGAATCTCTTTAAATAGGGTGTGTAAAGACAGAGTATCCCCTAACCCAAGATGCTGCCTCCCTATATCCCACAACACTTGTGTTGAGCTGTGGGATCTATCACCTAAATGCACATATATACAAAATAAACTAGTACCATTCATGCAATAAAAATGGGCTTAAACACTATCACCAGACGTCACTTGCAGATATCAAACTATCCAACCTTCTTTTAAAAGAATCAAGTGTATCTGAAGTCATCACTACTTCTGTCAGACTGTTCCAAAACTTAGTTACTCTATTTGTAAAACTATGTTTTCTAAAATTTGTTCTACATCTTGGCTTAAATAATTTCATACTATGACCTCTAGTCTCATTATTATGATCTTTAATGAAAAGACTCAAAATCTATCTTTTCCAACCCTTTTATCATTTTATACACCTCTATCATATCACCCCTTAACCATCACCTTTTTAATGAGAACATGTTTAGATACGCGTCTTTCCTTATATATCAATTGTCATAGAGATGGGATCATTCTTGTTACTCATCTCTACTTTTTCCAGATTTTCAATATCTTGTATCAAATAGGGACTATTAAATTGAATACAGTATTTGAGGAGGGGTCTCACATGTGAAATGTATAGTTACTTTATAATATTGGGTGATTTGTATTCAATGTGTGTCTGCGTGAAATTGAGTAACATTTGCTTTATTTCTGATTACCATACAGTGATTTGAGGGTTTAAGTTCATTAGTCACAGTGACACCCAAGTCTCTCTCTTTATCATCATTTTTAAGATAAATTCTATTCATATTTTATTCAAATTCTGGATTTTTTGGCCCAATATGCATAACCTTGCACTTATCAACATTAAATTTCATCTCCCACTTATCTGCCCAGGCTATTACTCTGTAAGTCTTTTTGTATTGTCATTGCTCCTGCTACTGACTTAATATTGTATCATCAGCAAATTTTGAGGTTTTACATGATAGGCCCTTCTTTAGATCATTTATATAGACAACAAAAAGCAGAGGTCCCAGCACAGACCCCTGTGGGACTCCACTCAATACAGGTCTCCAAGGAGACTTATTTCCATATGAAAATAAAAACCCACTCTAATAGACAGTTTATTTCCATAACAGTTTCGATGCCCACTGGCATCCTCCTTGGGTGGATACAGAAACACGAATGAACCAAAACAAGAGGGAAAACAGTCCAGGGACCAACCGTTAAGAAATTCGCACCTAGGTTAGATACCGTTCTCCCGACACTGGAAGGGCATTTTATTACAGGGTCCGCTTATAAGTACATTCCCACAAATTAAAACTATCTTTTTGTTCTATACATACAGATTCTAATATTTTTATATAATTACTATATTTATTATTGCATTTACATTTTTTTTTAATATTTATTATTACCTTTACCCTAATTATTAAATTTATAATATTACCTTTATTATTACATCTGTTGCATTTATATTTATTTCCACATTTATTACTTCCACTATTACATTTACTAAAAGTGAGTAAGCAAACAATCCAATCCAGAGACCTTTAAGAAATTCACACTTAGGTTCAAACACATTCCCACGACTCCATAAGGGATTTTTTGACCAAGAATCTCATTAAAGGGTCTAACTTATAAGTACCTTCGCACAGATTAAAATTATCTACTTTTTCTATACACACAGATTCTATTATTTTTCTTTTGACAATTATTACATTTATAAAGTACCTTACTTGATTCCCAATCTATAGCATGATTATTTTGGCTGGCGTGATAAAAAAGGGCATTATTAGTATTACAACTTCTGAAGGCATATTTGTGTTCTTTAATAATAAATAAGACCCTTACAATTCAATTGGTCACTCCAGGGTCACCAATTGTAAGGGTCTTATTTATTATTACTGACCTTTACGTAAATAATTAATTAAATGCCAGGGTCACCAGTGCCCAAATACTAGATTGGCATCCAGCACTGCAGCGCAAAAATAATTTTAATAAAAAAGGAAGGATTGATTATAAAAATTGTCAACATGAATTTTGTATTTTATTGACAACAAATAATAAACTATGTGCAACAATTATTTGTAAATGCAAAGGGGATTTTTACCTGTAACGACTTTGATTGACATATAAATATGGAATTAAATAATGGCACCATTTAGCTAATATATAATAGTCCAACTAATACTGATACTAATAATAATAAATATGTAACATTAAACTAATACTTATATGCAATAGGTACCAAACTAATATGCAATAAATACTAATAGGTAACTGTTACCAACATACAACTAATATTAATATGCAACATTAACTTACGCTGCCCGCGCCTGGTCCCCATCCATCTCCCACACAAACCAGAAAAAGATACAGACCACACAAAACAGAGGTCTCAGAAGCATTACTGGCTGCCTCCGAACCACACCCATCACACATCTACATGCAGATACGAAAATACTCCCCATCGAACACCACATGAACATGACAGGGACTCAATTCTTCTCCAGAGCACTGGCCCCAGACCACCCCTGTCACCATCTCACATTACACAATCCCCCACCCTGCAACAAAAAACGTACTCCTGCTGCTCACTATTCGCAGTTACTGAACAATATCCCCCCTCCTCCCCTAAACATCAACCCCATTAAATATCTCCACACAGAATTTACCCGGAAATACCTACTCGACCAACCACACAACACTGTCCTTCACGATACTCCCCCTGTAGTCCATCAGAGCGTACAAACCCTCCCAAGGAAAACAAGAGTTAGTCTGGCCAGGCTCCATTCAGGCCACCACCCCTCCCTCCAACAATACAGACACAGACTCCACCTAGCTGACACCTCCACCTGTCAAAAATGCTACCTCCACCCTGAGGACACAGAACACCTACTCTTACACTGCCACACTCTCTCTCAACAAAGACACAACTCCAACATTACCTCTCTACGAGACCTATGGACCCGTCCCACGGTGGTCGCGGGATACCTGAGTGCCACCGGGTTCGTATAAGAGAACCCAGGGGCTACAAAGTAAAGTAAGTAAAAGTATGCAACATTAAACTAATACTTATATGCAATAGGTACCAAACTAATATGCAATAAATACTAATAGGTAACTGTTACCAACGTACAACTAATATTAATATGCAATAAATAATAATATGTAAATAATAGTCATAATGACAACCTTGTCTGCAAAGAGAGAGACAGGAATACTGTAAATAATATTCCAGACAAAAAATGATACATAATAATGGCAAAAATTGATAATTAAAATATATATGCTATATAAGTAACCTGTGGATGGTGAGTTACAGTTAATCCTCATTATGGGATTGTGTTAAGTTGAACAGGAAAACAAAGTATGTAGGCCACAAATGACTAGTAGGCCATCTGCTAAGAAAATAACATGAAACATAATAGGCTTATAAAGTAAAGTATATTAAGAAAATTAATGGGCGGGCCTATGCCCCTAGTGTTCCCACTATAAAAATTTTGGTAATTATTTGTTTTAGTGCTTTTCCTCCTTTCTGAACCAAAACACATTTTCCTGGTGTTTTGTGGTGTGATTTGTTCAAATCTGAACTTCATTTCTTTGGGAAATGAGCCATTTTTGAGAAATTTTAAAATTGAAAATTTCTCAAAAACGGCTCATTTCCCAAAGAAACGAAGTTCAGATTCGAGCAAATCACACCAAAAAACACCAGAAAAATGTGTTTTGGTTCAGACCTGACCTAAACCTAAACTGATTGGGTTTTGTTGCCAGACCGTAATATCCAGCTCTTCACGTCTTTCCAACAACGCTCAATATTTTGAATGTGAATGGTGTCTTCCACGAACTGCTGTGAATGGTTGACTGTCGGGTGAATGTAGCCTAGATTTCCAAGTTGAGAATATGCACGTCACTCGTCGGAATAGATTGTAGTCCCAGGCCTAATATGTTGCTGGATCAGGCGAACAAGTTGTTGCGTCTCTCTGAGGAACCACAAACAACAGTAGTTTCTTATAAATATCTTTTATTAATTGATAGTAATCCAAGTCACAACCTTCGCAAATCATAATGAAAACGAGACTGAAAAAATGAGTATGCATTATTAGAGATTCAAAATGTACATCTCTGATTGGTCGGATAAGGTCACGTGAAACAAAAACCAGTTTTAATTGGTTGTTTTGACCTATGTTTCCTAATTTTGCCACGAGATGTCTCCCCATAAAACTGGAGAGGACGATGATCGGTTACATTTTTACAGCGTTAAGAGCTAAACACTCAGTCAATGGCCTATAATGGCTGCTTTTTACGTCTACATTTTTTTTTTTTCCATAAAAAATAATTACATTTCCTTGATTTTTATCAGTTTCCCTGAGGTTTCAAGGTGTCCTGAATACGAATTTATATGTTAAATTGTCATAGAATGTCTCCTTCTATCGAAAACGAACAAAGCATTAAAACGAATATTAACCAAAATTTCTTATGTTTCTTATGCCTTTTCAGTATAGTAGGCTGAGGTTAATCATCTAAAACAAAGGCTACGGTAGGCCTCAGCTAGGCTAGAGTAATTTACAATTTGGTTCTTGCCTAGATAGACGTAACTTAGCCTAAGGTAATTTATTGTATGAATCTTACAGTACTATTCACAAACAATATAAGGCTTGCAAAAAACTTCACTTTTTTACGTGAAGGTCAAAATATGAGAATAAAAACCCACTCTAATAGACAGAGTTTATTTCCACGACAGTTTCGACGCCCACTGGCATCCTCCTCGGGTGGATACAGAAACACAAATGAAACAAAACAAGAGGGAAAAACAGTTCAGGGATCGACCGTTAAGAAATTCGCACCTAGGTTGGATTCCATTCTCTCGAGACAGGAGGGGCATTTTCATTAAGTACATTCGCACAAAGATAGTTTTAAAATTTGTGCGAATGTACTTAATGAAAATGCCCCTCCTGTCTCGAGAGAATGGAATCCAACCTAGGTGCGAATTTCTTAACGGTCGATCCCTGAACTGTTTTTCCCTCTTGTTTTGTTTCATTTGTGTTTCTGTATCCACCCGAGGAGGATGCCAGTGGGCGTCGAAACTGTCGTGGAAATAAACTCTGTCTATTAGAGTGGGTTTTTATTCTAATATAAGGCTTGTTAATGTCTGCAGTATTTTTTATTTATTTTATTTTTTTTCTGTTTAAGGTGCTTGCAACCCTGCTGGATTATTGACACCATTTTTTTTTCCCCCCTCCCCGAGGGAAGGTATTTTTTATCATTGTCTGCAGTATACGGTATTGCATACAGATATGCAATAGTAAAAAAAATAAACATCATAAATAAGAAACATACCACGAAAAAACTTTGCTTGCTGGCGCCAGAGTTGCCAGATACTTTTGAACAAAATTAGCGAGGAACGTATCGAAAAGTCGCAAAAAGTAGCCCAACCCCAATTTCATTATTTTATTATACTATAAAATTTACTTACGGTTTTTATTTAAAATTGTAGTGAATTCAATAGCTCGTCGTCTTCTTTTTCTCCTTCATCATGGCTTGTAAAGGTCTTTTCTGACTTTTCGTAAATGCCAGAATTATATTTAAGCATAGGTGGCGAAGGTTCAAAATTAACAAAACAAATGCTTTTTTCTTCAAGCATCATTTTCATACGAAGTACAGAAGCTAAAAGTTCTAAACCCATCCTATTCCTAAGTTTGTTTTTTGTTGATGTAACTCTTGAAAATACTCGTTCCACAGTTGCATTGCTTATTGGCAAGCTGTATAGCTTTAATGCGAATACAGAAATGTCTTTTAAAACAGGCTCTCCTGCAGCATCTTTAATGTTAAAAGCCTGGCTCCAAAATAATGCCCCATCATTTGGAATGCCGGAAGGAAAAACATCCATCCAATCAATGTGAAATAGCTTCCTCCATTGACTTTCTAGAGCATTTAATTTTGATTGGTCAGCTAAATCCAAAGGAAGATCGGAAAAGGGACCACAAAAAGTGCATTTTTATGGACATGCGCGACCCATGAGCTTTGAAAGCTTCCATCAAGTTTTCGACAACGGACTCGTATTCTGGACATCTACGCTTGCTAAGAAAATCAGTGACAACTGATTTGAATGCCTGCCAGGCATTCTTCTCAGTTGGAGTCATTGCGTTTTCGAACTGAGTATCCTTGATCAAAGTTCGAATTTGAGGACCATCAAAAACCCCAGCATTTAGTTTAGCATCAGATATATGAGGAAATTTACTCTCGAGATATCGGAATGCTGAACCCTCCTTATTCATTGATTTGATGAAATTTTTCATCAAGCCCAGCTTAATATGAAGTGGTGGGAGCAAAATTTTTGTTGGTGGTACAAGGGGCACTGAAACGACATTATGCGACCCAGGTTCAAAATTCTCTCTGGATGCCCATTCACGCTGTGCATAGTGCTTCTCATCCGCTCGGCTATCCCATTTGCAGAGGAAACATGGGTATTTCGTGTATCCCCCTTGCATTCCCAATACAAATGCCACAATCAGAAAAAAAATGAAAATATTTAAAGAATTTAGAGAATTTGTTCTATCAGATAAAAAAATCTATGCATTGGACTGTATCACTTCTGTGGGGAAGTTAAGTGTTCTTATACGCTCTCAAATAACCTTTGGAAAAACAACATAGTCAATAGCAATAGTTTACTTATGATATTAGTATTACCTTCAAATCTCCACAGATCCTCCAGTTATGTTGGTCGTATATGAGAGCATCCAGTAAAATTTTCATGTTATCGTAGCTCTCAGTAAGTTGTACGGAATGTGATACAGGGACTGATGCAACCCTATTCCCAATGTTGAGGAGTACTGCTTTCAAACTTCGTTTAGACGAGTCTATAAATAGCCTCCATTCTGATGCGTTATATGGCAGGCCCAAGGATTCGATTAGCCCCTCAACATTGCAGCAGTACACTAAAGAAGAGGTATTTTCGTGCACTGCAAAAAACTTGCGGAATTCTTCCTCTCGTTTCCTATACCAGGAGAATGTTGTTCCCGGAGCCAGCAAGTTGTCCTCTCGAAGTCGTGAGCCCAAGATCTCGGCAGCTAATTTGGAAAGTCCTAAATCCCTGGTAAGATCATTAAGTTTGGCCTGGTTGAGAGGCCTCGACTCATTTGAAGCGGTATTTTGAGGTATATACGACTGGGACTGGTCATTGGCATTGGTCATTGATTCATCATCAGAATCATCGAAGTCCAGGGTTTGAGGTGGGTCGGGTATTGGAATTCCAGGACCATGGGGTACAGGTCTCATAGCAGAAGGAATGTCAGGGTATACAACAATGTGTTTATTCTTCTTGTTAACTCCTGAAAATAGAAACACAGAAACATGGATATAAAACTTGCATATGAAATAGAAGAAGCTGTGAAAAATGCTCTGTATGAATTGGTCCACAATTAACCCACCCCTTATATCTCCAGTCTAACTATAGAGTAGATTAAGTCTAGCCCTGTAGGGGTCAGCCTAGAGATTCCGGAAATGGTCCAGAGCGGGCAGATAAATTGAGGTCCACAGTAGGATTCCTCACCAAACTAGGTTAGGGCAATCTACCTTCACCTTTGTTAAGCTATGAGTTGATGCTGGGTCTTAGGCCACAATGTAGGCCTAATTTGTCTGACCCAGCTTAATTTAATGCGTTTACTTCTAAGTTAGAAGTTAGAAGATCTAACTGGGCTAAAAACACAATTAGTCACTTACTGCTAGTTATTAGAGAGTCTCTTTTCTCCTTCCTGTATAATTGTCGAGAGCGTACTTGCTGGTGGGGATCTTTCTTCGTTGTCTGTTCTCGTCCCTTCTCTCGTTGCGTCTTGTCGCCCCGTTCCTCGTTTTCGTTCTCCTTTGTTCTCCTTTTATCGGGGCTTTTTCTACCAGCGTGGTCTTGGTTTTTTCCTCGGTTGGTTGATCGGTAATGTATATCTATTACCGAGCACGCTCTTGTCACACAGTATATAAATACTAGTGTGGAGAATAACTCTGGTGAGCAACCAATTGGTTTCATCCACCCAGTTATTGACATAAAAGGAATTTAATAATTGTTAGATTAACTACCTACCTACTCAGTGAACCATTTTCGTTACCTCCCAACTACCCACTCATCAGTTTTCCATACACTGGGGGCCCCGGGAGATAAAAATTTTGGTGTCATTGTCACCAATTTTTATGTCTGAGTGTAGACTAGCTAACTTTGACTGTAAATGCCTGTTAATCTGATTAACAGTGCCTATCCTCACCTTCTCATGGAGAAGGTGTAGCATTTAATTAGAAGAGAAAATATACATCCATAGGATGAAACTGTCTATGGTCTTTACCATAAGAAAAGAAAAAATGAAAGTTAGAAGATAAAATTACAATTCCCCAGCATCTATTTTTTGTTGTAAAAATAGTCGCGCCTTTAATGCTGTTTGTCGCTGAGGTCTCTGTGTCTGTCAATGTGTAGTAGGATGCGTTACCACTCCTACTGTCAAAGGAATAGTACTGGACGTTCAGGTCTCCAGTTGTTACTGTCAGTGGAGAAGGTTCTCCAAAGTCCATTGTTTTGGGTCCAGACTCTAAAGGGTACAAAAGAGAAATGTCTCTTGTTGTGTCACCCGTTGAAGTCCTTAATTTGACCACTCTTGTTACCCCGTCTGCCCCTGGTCTGAGTTCTAAAACTCTAGCCAGAGGCCAGTATTGTCTTGGAGTACTGTCATGTATGAGAACAAGGTCCCCTACCTTAATTGTGTCAGATCAATCCTTCTTAGTCATTTGTTTATGTCTCTCCCTTAGACCCATCAAGTACTCAGTTTTCTACTGTTTAATGAAATGAGCTTTAACTCTAGTTAAATGTTGTAACTTAGTCTGGAGCTCATCATGTCGTTGAGTCCAGTTTGGGTCTTCTGAAGAGTCTATATTGTACAGTAGTCCGGCAGGAGACTAACTTGTTCTCCCCGAATCAAATGATTTGGAGTTAATGGTTCCGGGTCATCAATGTTGTCACTCACATAAGTGAGTGGTCTATTGTTGATGATGTTCTCAATCTCAGCCAGGAGAGTGAGCAACTCAAATAAGTGTATCTGTTTTTTACCAATTGCTTTCTTCAAGCAATTCTTTACTGTTTGTATATTCCTCTCCCAGATAGAACCATACCAAGGAGAGGCAACCGGAATATACTTCCACTTTATGTTTGAATTTTGTATATATAATTGTGTGAGTTCATCGCTTAACAAGTCGTGGATGACTTGTTCACCAGCCTTGAAATATGTAGCATTGTCAGTCCAAACTGTCTTTGGTACTGAATGTCGGGCACAGAATCTCTTAAAGACAGCAACAAAAGATTCTGCTGTAAGGTCCTCCACAACATCCAGATAAACAGCTCGTGAGGCAGCACATGTAAACAGTACAATGTACATTTTTTGTTCAGTGTCAACCACCCTACAGTCAATGCTCCTGTATAGTCAATGCCTACAGTCTCAAAGGGTCTGTTGAGAGTAACTCTCTCCTCTGGCAAAGCAGGAGAATTTGGTTTCCTATAGGGCCTAGCATGAATACGCCTACATGTGACACACTCACTCAGGACTGTTTTAACAGTGATCCTTCCCTTGGGTATCCAATAAGTTTTTCTTAATGTAGTTAGTGTCTGTGGTACCCCCATATGATATACATCATTGTGTGTTTTTCTGATGATTAATGTTGTCAAATAGCTAAATCTAGGTAAAAGGATTGGATGTTTGCTTTTGTATGACAGTTTTGATTTGTCTAATCTCCCTTTACACCTTAGAAGGCCTTCCTCATCTCTGAACAAGTTTAGATCCACAACTACTGATGGTACAGGTTTTTGTTTGTTTCCCATTAGTCAAGAATTCTAACTCTTTATTGTACTCTTTTTGCTGTGCATGGCCTATCCAGTACTTGGTTGCAACTTCTGTATAATCATGATTGTTTTTATTTAGCTGTTTGTTTATTGTAGTTAAACAGTTGTGAGCAAACCTCAAACAGTAGGCTCTGACCCTGACAAGTTTACTGAAATCAGAATACTGTTCATAATTAGTGATTGGTTCAACCTTTTCATTTGAAAAGATTAAATTTAATGTTAAGTTAACTTGTTCCACAGGCCATTGGTCTGTATTACAGAGCCACTTAGGTCCCATAAACCAAGTTTTGTTTGACTTCAACAACTTGTAGGATAAACCTCTGGTCAGAAAGTCTGCTGGATTTTGTTTAGTTGGAACATAGTGAAAGTTTACTTGTAGGCTTTCATTAGCTTCAGCTATTTCTTTTAGCCTATTTCTTACAAAGATATTCTTACTATTAATGCTATCATTCCGTATCCAGGCAAGACAAATCTGACTGTCAAGCCAGATGTGGATATCAGTTATGTTCACATCATGGTAAGCATCCTTAAGCAATGAAATGGTTTTAATGGCTAATGCAGCAGCCAATAGTTCCAATTGAGGTATGGTTCGGGTAGGTTTGAGAGGTGCAACTTTCCCTTTTGCATAAATTAGATGACTTTCTGTAGGACTTACAAGATACGCACAGCACCCATAAGCTTGTGTGCTTGCATCAGCAAACACATGAAGTCTCTGGGGCTTATCCCTAAACCCACAGCACCTTTGAATTTTAATGTTCTGCACTTTTGTTAAATCAGCAGCTAACTTCTTCCAAGATTTTTGATTTTCATTTTTATTGGATCATCCCACCCAACATTTGTCCTCCAAATTTCTTGGAGGAGAATCTTTGATTTTATTGTTGAAGGCAGGAATAGACCCATGGGATCAAAAATTTTGGAAGCCTCTGATAATATTTGTCTTTTAGTATTTGCTTCCTCATCAAGTTTAAAACCTTTAGTACAGATTGAATCATGACTGTTAGAAGTTGCATCCAAATACCAGTTCATACCTAAAGTTTTAACTCTGTCTGATGGCTCAGTAAGACCATTATTATCCTTTAAAATCTTTTTGTTTAAATCCTCATCATTTGAAATCCACTCTCTAAGTTCAAAGTTACCTTGTTGCATAATGTTTTGAGTGTGTTCATAGACTTCAGATAATTCAGATTTTGTTGTTGTTGAGCCTATTAGATTGTCTACGTAAAATGTTCCTTAAGGAAGTTCAATGTTAAGGAGTTATTAAACTGGTTTAAATGATATCTAATTGTCAATGCTAATAGGCTAGGTGAGCAATTGGCTCCAAACAACACAACATTAAATCTATAGGTTATGGGCCCTTTATTCAAATCAAATGGATCCTTGAACCATAAGAACCTAAGTTGGTTCTTATCATATTCACTTTTAAGATTTATTCTCAAAAATGCCTTTGAAATGTCACTTTGTACGGCATATTTATCTAACCTGAACCTCAGTAAGATCTTCACAAGGTCAGAAATGAGATTAGGACCCTCAATCAGGCAATCATTCAAACTGTGTTTATCACTGTCTTTGAGGCTACAGTTATATACTACTCTGAGTTTTGTTGTTGGGGCATCTTGTCGATAAACCCCCTGTGGGTTAAATAATGACAACCATCTTTTTTAAAAGGGTTACTTGTTACTTCTTCAATGAAGCCTTTCTGTAGCTGTTCTTTGAAGACATCACTGTACTTTTTAATATTATCTTGTTTGAGTTTTTTCATTACTTTATATAAATGTCCTTTAGCTACTTTGAGATTGTCTCTTAAAGTTGGACAATTTATTTCCAAGGTAACTGTTATGAAAAGGCCAATGAATTCAACGTTTAGAGGCTTTATTCAACTAATTCAAACATAATTCATAATCGAGATTACATCTGAAACAGAACAGAAATAATAATTAAACACAATGAAAACATAATAGCAGTTAGCAAAAGTAAGTAAAGTTAAATTTACAACATTCACCCCTCCCAAAAGGCAAAACATAAATTTTCTCAAAAATTAATATGAGACGAATTACATTACAGTACACATCTTACAAATCTAAAATATGAGACGAATTACATTACAGTACATATCTTACAAATCTAAAATATCCGGCGCTTTCCTGCGGCGCTGAGATCGACGTAACGGGATGTCTCCAGCATTGACTGGAACATCAATTGATGGACTACTGTTTTGGTGATGTGTCGTTGCTCATCTTCCATACCTTTCTCCACATCCATGTGTACAGGGGAGTTCGGGCTTTTAGTTGACGGTAGATCCGGGGGATCGTTCTTTGTCAAAGTTTCTTGCCTTTGTTCATTGGATGTAGAGATCACAGGTTCTGCATCTGCATCCAAACGGACATTTTCTTGCGGGGCTGGTGCTAAATGCCTGACGGAAACCGTGGTTTCCCGTCCATCCTGTAGACGTACGTGCGCATATTGTGGATTAGCATCTAATATCTCTACTTCGTCGACCAATGGGTCGTCTTTATGATGACGTACGTGTCTTTTGAGGAGAGCCTTCCCCGGTGAGACCAACCATGTTGGTATAGCACTGCCATAGGATGATCGACGAGGAAATCCAAAGAATCGTTCGTGAGGTGTCATATTAGTGGCAGTTGAGAGCAAGGATCGAACAGAATGTAAGGCGTCTGGGAGTACAGCTTCCCATTGAGAGCTATCCAAATCTCGGGATTTCACAGCTAAAGATACGACCTTCCAAATAATGCTATTATAGCGCTCGACTTGACCATTACCCTGTGGGTTGTATGGAGTGGTACGGCTGGTAGCCACTCTCTCTATGGAGGAATTTCCGTAGTTCATGTGACATAAAGGAAGACCCCCGGTCACTATGCACGAATGCTGGCATGCCAAAAATGGAGAACAATTGGCATAAGGACTTGATGACCGAAGATGAAGATAGATCGGGGGAAGGGAAAGCAAAAGGAAACCGTGAGAATTCGTCAATGATTACGAGAAGGTACTTGTTACCAGTTGAAGAAGGCAGAGGACCTTTGAAATCAATATTGAGCCTCTCGAATGGTTGAGTTGCTTTAATTAGATGATCTGCTGGTGGTTTATAAAATCGAGGCTTGAGTTGCGCACATAGAGAGCAAGAAGCTGTCATTTTCTTTATATCATCCATTGAGTAAGGAAGATTGCGGCAACGGATGAAATGGGCCATCCTAGTTACTCCAGGGTGACAGAGAGAATCGTGCAATTGATATAATAGATCAGTTCCCGTAGCCGAACAATGACTGCGTGACAGTGCATCCGCGGCTACATTATCTCTACCAGGTCGGTAAACGATGTCGTAGCAGTAGGATGACAGTTCCAAGCGCCATCTCATTATCTTTTCATTCTTTATCTTTCCAGTCTCTCTGTTGTTGAACATAAATGCCACTGATTTTTGATCTGTAACGAGCTGAAAGTGATGCCCAAGGAGATAGTGCTTCCATTTCCGCAATGCCTCAACAATGGCATAAGCTTCTTTTTCTATGGCAGAGTGATGTTGCTCTGATTTTGAGAGCGTTCTGGAGAAGAATGCGACAGGCCGTCCCATTTGATTTAGAGTAGCGGCTATCGCATGTTCAGACGCATCAGTCTCAACAACGAATGGAGAAGTAGAGTCTATAGCCATCACCACTGCATTCTGTATGTCTTGCTTCAATGACTGAAATGCAGCATTTGCATCACTGGAAAGAGGGAATTCTGTAGATCGAGTGAGAGGATGAATCTTTTCCGAGAAATGAGGGATCCACTGTGAGTAGTAAGAGAACATGCCTAATGCTCGACGGAGCGACGGAAGGTCTGATGGGAGCGGTAGCTCCAGCAATGGTTTTATTCGTTCAGGATCTGGCTTCATAGTGCCCTTGCTAACACAATAACCAAGAAGATTGATTGATTGGGCAGAGAACACGCTTTTATCTGTATTAAATGTAAGGTTGTATTTCTTGGAAGCAGCGAGAAAACAATCAAGATTCCTGTCGTGCTCCTGCTGAGTACGGCCACAAATAGTGACGTTATCAATATAGGCATAGGTAGCTCTTAGGTTTTCCTTAGCAATAACGCCATCAATAACACGCTGAAAACTCGCAACGCCATTGGTGACTCCAAAAGGTATTCTACGAAACTGGTACAGTCTTTGATTCGCTTCAAATGCAGTGTATATTCTCTCTTCTTCTTTGAGAGCTATCTGATGGTACGCACTTTTCAGGTCTAGAGTGCTGTAGAATCCATATTGAGAGATCTCTTTAACCATCTCATCAATGCGGGGCAATGGATAGGCATCGAGAAGAGTAAATCTGTTTATCGTCCGAGAATAATCGACAACCATTCTCTTTTTGTGTCGTTCGTTCGCTGTGACGAGAACCTGGGAACGCCATGGAGAAATGCTGGGTTCGATGATACCCTCCTTGAGAAGACGAGAGATTTCAGAATCTATGAATTTTGAATCTGATAGCGAATATCGTCGAGATTTATCTGCGATTGGTCGGCAGTCAGGCGTGAGGTAGGAAAATAGAGATGGAGGCACCGACGCGGCAGCAAGACTACATAATTTGAGTGGAGGATGTGCACCATTGAACGCTATTTCCACTCGTTCATGCTCACCCAAAACATCATGCCCCAGTATTACATTAGCGCATAGATGCTTTAAAGCAGTGAATTTGACGTCTTGAAAAACATGAGTATCGTACTCAAGTTGTGCATGACACACACCAGCGGCCCTCGCTGAAAATGCTGTAGAAGCCATGGAAATGCTACTGGAGCAGGGAAGCAATTGCAAAGAATTGCGCAAACAAAACTCTGTGCAAATGAAACTTTCCGAGCTTCCAGTGTCGACGAGAGCGTCGGCCGTTATGCCATTAATCTTTACTCGTAGGAGAGCTTTCGATAAACTGCCAGGAACTGATGCAGAAATGGTAGCCAAATATGGAGCTGCCGCAGAGGTAGGTTTAGCAGCAGCAGATCGGCAGACTTTAGCGAAGTGTCCTTTTTTAGTGCACCGGCCACAAACAGCCTCTCGAGCAGGGCATTTGTTCCGAGGGTGTCGAGGAAATCCGCAGAAGTAGCACTTCTGCACTACAGCAGCTGACATGGCAGAATCTTCAGGAGCGTCCGACTCAATTGGACTGTATTCTGATCGGTTAGATAAAGGCGTTTTTGGCTTGTTTTCTGATTCGGCCATGGCAACAACAGATGAATGATAAGTGGGGTATGATTCGGCCTGTAGCTGTGCAGCGTCCAAGGCCCGAGCCTGATCGTAGGCAGTTTGAAGATCTAAAGTTCTGTTTTCCAACAATCGCTGGCGAATCGCTGAGGATCGAAGTCCACTGATGAAGGAGTCACGAATGGAGTCATCACGACATTGCACTGCAGTACTGTCGCGAAAGTTGCAGTCACGACTGAGTTGTTTCAGTGCTTGGAGAAATGTATCGAGTGACTCCCCAGTCTCCTGTTTGCGGACTGCAAGCAAATGTCTAGCATAGATTTCATTCTGAGGCTTTACGTAAATTCCTTCGAGGATAGCTATAGCGTCTTCATAGGTATTGCAGTCACCTATAAATTCATAGACAGTAGGTGTAACATAGTTCACCAGAAGAGCCAATTTGTCCACAGTATTGTCAGCTAATGATGAGAGGAAGTTATTGAATGTGCGGAACCAGTGATTCCATTCCTTAGCTGCGTTAGCACAGTTGGAGTCTGTATTAAATCTTTCAGGCCTCAGAAATTTTTCCATGATATGAATGAGTTGAATAAATTGTTATGAAAAGGCCAATGAATTCAACGTTTAGAGGCTTTATTCAACTAATTCAAACATAATTCATAATCGAGATTACATCTGAAACAGAACAGAAATAATAATTAAACACAATGAAAACATAATAGCAGTTAGCAAAAGTAAGTAAAGTTAAATTTACAACAGTAACTCAATAAAATAACTATTGTCTTTGCACTGAATGGTGTCTTCAAATCTTGCTACCATTAACTGATCTTCTGAAGTTTGATTTGTGTCATGTATACCCACAGATTCTAGCAACCATAAAGTTTGAATTGCCTCATCCAAAGTTTCATTTGATAATGATGAATTAATGTTCTCAGTTGAGATAATATTATTCAAAGTGTTGCTATTCTTACAGGTGTTATGTAGGACTGAGTTGAGGCACATAGTATTTGTTAGTCATGAACTATTTTGGTTTAGGTCTAGGTTGTATTTGGATAGGTCACCCAAAGGGGCTATCCCTGATGGAGTCTGATAAGCTATACCATCACCTATCTTTACTATGCCCTTATGAATAAGATTAATATAATCTGCCCCTATTAACATTTCAATGTTAGCTACTGTGTTGTTTGTGATATGTCTATCAGCTATTTTGTAGTGTTTTCCCAAATGATTTATGGTTTGTTCTAGTTTGGGTATAACCAGTTTGTTTTGTCCTACTTTAGAAAAATAAATGCTTCAATTTTCTCTAATTTATTTTCTAAATGTAGTTCCAGGTCAATTGTCTTATAGCTATTTTTGTCCGAGTTATCCTTAACAAAGGATGCAATATTGAGTTTTTGTTCATTCGGGTTTGGTGTCAAACCCAATTTATTAACTACATTTTGCGAAACAAATGTTTGTTGAGAACAACAGTCTATAAGACATCTCACTGGAGTGGTGCTACCCTCACTATTCACTAAGTCCAAAGTAATAGTTGGTAAAAGAATCTCAGTGTTTCTTGTTACGTTGTTTGAGCAAACAGAATGTCCAATGAAAGTGGCATTTTCTTGATTAGCTTTGTTTGGTGGAGGTATCTTTTGAGTTTGAGTACTATCGTTTGGACACTTTGGTGAATCACACATTGATGAGACATGTCGTAAACTTTTACAAAACTTACACTTGAATCTTAACCTAGATTTACAGTCTTTCTTATAATGTCCCTGGCCAGTACACTTTTTACATAGGTTCAACTGTTCACATCTTTTAGCTCTTTGGTTAAAGTCTGAATATTTGTCACACCCAGTACTACTGTGTTCATTACTTGCACAAAATTTGCAATGTAGTGTGTAAGTTGAGGCAGCAGTTACATTAAAGTTCTGTAATGTAGGTGTTCGTGTATTACAGTTGGTCACATTTGATTCTACAGTATCAAGTTTTGTCTGTTTGGCTGTAGCTAGTTGGTCTCTGGGAACAGTCTTTGGTTTATCCATAGTCTGGGTCTTATTTTGTGTTGGAATATTTCTCAATTTGTAATTAGTTAGGATATTGGGAAAGTGTTTTCTGATACTTTCAAGATTAGGATAATTTTCTCCCGTCTTTAGAATTAAAATATCTTTAACCCTCAAAGGAAGGCACCTAAGAACTATGCCTTGTATAATCCAAGATGAAGCTTTAATATCTATCTCATTGCTAACCAGTTGTCCTATAATAGCTTCTAATTTTGTATAAAAATTTTCCATATCACTATGGTTATCTTTTATGGGTACAAAATCAAAAATTTGTTGAGATAATTCATATACAATCTCATCTTTATTAATGTAATTACGTTTTAAGAGATCAATAGCTACTTCATATGAATTCCCTACGGCTGGTAAATAGGCTATCAGGTTTGTTATAGGCTGGGCCTTTAAGGAAACTAGTTAAGTAGCTAAACTTTCACAGTTGAAATATAAGGTTTATTACCTATTAAACTCTCAAATTTGTCAATGAAGATGGGAATTGTACCGTGTCCAAAATGTTGGTACTAGCAAAATGGGTAACTGAGCCCTCAATTCTTGTGACTCAGGATTTAGCATGCCACTTAAATTTTGTTGAAGGTTAGCTCTACTTTGATTAAAATCAGAATTAGGTTTATTTGGTGTTAAGTCAGTCAAACGAGACGTAGTCTCCTTATTTGCTGTTCAATTGAGATTACCTGATCATCATTATCAGCGTAAAGGTCTATCAATTGTTCTTCAGCATTTCGGATTCAACTAACTCTGAAATACTCTCATCAATGGCTTTATTTCCTTCTTTTAGTTTCCAATTTAAGAATTACACACTCTAAATCTTCCTTACCTGGTTGTGTAATATTGTTAAAAGTGTTCACGGCCTTTGTAACAGCACCCAACTTTGCCCCCTTTTCTTTTTTAACTTTTTCAATTCGCACTGTCCATGTTTAAGTCAAAATTGTTTAACTGGGGATCGTAATGAAATAGAGGACAAGAAGAAATTACCAGAGAAGAGAGAGCACAGACAAAAGTCAAGTTTAAATTTGGTTTAATCCCCCCAAGTACTTATGTGTCACTCAGGTCTAAGCTTATAAGAGAATGAGACTCCTTAAATGTAAATGTTTCCTAGTTAGGCCCTAGGTTGTAGACCTAATTAGGCTTGATTATTAGGCTTAGGTTAGGCTTAGGCTAGACCATTTAGCCTAATTCTGCAATTTTTGTTAAGTAAGGTTAAGGTTTGTAAATTCCCCACACGGACCACCAATGTGAAAAATGCTCTGTATGAATTGGTCCACAATTAACCCACCCTTATATCTCCAGTCTAACTATAGAGTAGATTAAGTCTAGCCCTGTAGGGGTCAGCCTAGAGATTCCGGAAATGGTCCAGAGCGGGCAGATAAATTGAGGTCCACAGTAGGATTCCTCACCAAACTAGGTTAGGGCAATCTACCTTCACCTTTGTTAAGCTATGAGTTGATGCTGGGTCTTAGGCCACAATGTAGGCCTAATTTGTCTGACCCAGCTTAATTTAATGCGTTTACTTCTAAGTTAGAAGTTAGAAGATCTAACTGGGCTAAAAACACAATTAGTCACTTACTGCTAGTTATTAGAGAGTCTCTTTTCTCCTTCCTGTATAATTGTCGAGAGCGTACTTGCTGGTGGGGATCTTTCTTCGTTGTCTGTTCTCGTCCCTTCTCTCGTTGCGTCTTTCGCCCCGTTCCTCGTTTTCGTTCTCCTTTGTTCTCCTTTTATCGGGGCTTTTTCCACCAGCGTGTCTTGGTTTTTTTCCTCGGTTGGTTGATCGGTAATGTTATCTATTACCGAGCACGCTCTTGTCACACAGTATATAAATACTAGTGTGGAGAATAACTCTGGTGAGCAACCAATTGGTTTCATCCACCCAGTTATTGACATAAAGGAATTTAATAATTGTTAGATTAACTACCTACCTACTCAGTGAACCATTTTCGTTACCTCCCAACTACCCACTCATCAGTTTTCCATACACTGGGGCCCCGGGAGATAAAAATTTTGGTGTCATTGTCACCAATTTTTATGTCTGAGTGTAGACTAGCTAACTATTTGACTGTAAATGCCTGTTAATCTGATTAACAGTGCCTATCCTCACCTTCTCATGGAGAAGGTGTAGCATTTAATTAGAAGAGAAAATATACATCCATAGGATGAAACTGTCTATGGTCTTTACCATAAGAAAAGAAAAAATGAAAGTTAGAAGATAAAATTACAATTCCCCAGCATCTATTTTTTGTTGTAAAAATAGTCGCGCCTTTAATGCTGTTTGTCGCTGAGGTCTTGTGTCTGTCAATGTTGTAGTAGGATGCGTTACCACTCCTACTGTCAAAGGAATAGTTACTGGAAGTTCAGTGTCTCCAGTTGTTACTGTCAGTGGAGAAGGTTCTCCAAAGTCCATTGTTTTGGGTCCAGACTCTAAAGGGTACAAAAGAGAAATGTCTCTTGTTGTGTCACCCGTTGAAGTCCTTAATTTGACCACTCTTGTTACCCCGTCTGCCCCTGGTCTGAGTTCTAAAACTCTAGCCAGAGGCCAGTATTGTCTTGGAGTACTGTCATGTATGAGAACAAGGTCCCCTACCTTAATTGTGTCAGACCAATCCTTCTTAGTCATTTGTTTATGTCTCTCCCTTAGACCCATCAAGTACTCAGTTTTCCACTGTTTAATGAAATGAGCTTTAACTCTAGTTAAATGTTGTAACTTAGTCTGGAGCTCATCATGTCGTTGAGTCCAGTTTGGGTCTTCTGAAGAGTCTATATTGTAGTAGTCCGGCAGGAGACTAACTTGTTCTCCCCGAATCAAATGATTTGGAGTTAATGGTTCCGGGTCATTAATGTTGTCACTCACATAAGTGAGTGGTCTATTGTTGATGATGTTCTCAATCTCAGCCAGGAGAGTGAGCAACTCAAATAAGTGTATCTGTTTTTTCCAATTGCTTTCTTCAAGCAATTCTTTACTGTTTGTATATTCCTCTCCCAGATAGAACCATACCAAGGAGAGGCAACCGGAATATACTTCCACTTTATGTTTGAATTTTGTATATATAATTGTGTGAGTTCATCGCTTAACAAGTCGTGGATGACTTGTTCACCAGCCTTGAAATATGTAGCATTGTCAGTCCAAACTGTCTTTGGTACTGAATGTCGTGCACAGAATCTCTTAAAGACAGCAACAAAAGATTCTGCTGTAAGGTCCTCCACAACATCCAGATAAACAGCTCGTGAGGCAGCACATGTAAACAGTACAATGTACATTTTTTGTTCAGTGTCAACCACCCCTACAGTCAATGCTCCTGTATAGTCAATGCCTACAGTCTCAAAGGGTCTGTTGAGAGTAACTCTCTCCTCTGGCAAGCAGGAGATTTGGTTTCCTATAGGGCCTAGCATGAATACGCCTACATGTGACACACTCACTCAGGACTGTTTTAACAGTGATCCTTCCCTTGGGTATCCAATAAGTTTTTCTTAATGTAGTTAGTGTCTGTGGTACCCCCATATGATATACATCATTGTGTGTTTTTCTGATGATTAATGTTGCAAAATAGCTAAATCTAGGTAAAAGGATTGGATGTTTGCTTTTGTATGACAGTTTTGATTTGTCTAATCTCCCTTTACACCTTAGAAGGCCTTCCTCATCTCTGAACAAGTTTAGATCCACAACTACTGATGGTACAGGTTCTTTGTTTGTTTCCCATTAGTCAAGAATTCTAACTCTTTATTGTACTCTTTTTGCTGTGCATGGCCTATCCAGTACTTGGTTGCAACTTCTGTATAATCATGATTGTTTTTATTTAGCTGTTTGTTTATTGTAGTTAAACAGTTGTGAGCAAACCTCAAACAGTAGGCTCTGACCCTGACAAGTTTACTGAAATCAGAATACTGTTCATAATTAGTGATTGGTTCAACCTTTTCATTTGAAAAGATTAAATTTAATGTTAAGTTAACTTGTTCCACAGGCCATTGGTCTGTATTACAGAGCCACTTAGGTCCCATAAACCAAGTTTTGTTTGACTTCAACAACTTGTAGGATAAACCTCTGGTCAGAAAGTCTGCTGGATTTTGTTTAGTTGGAACATAGTGAAAGTTTACTTGTAGGCTTTCATTAGCTTCAGCTATTTTTTAGCCTATTTCTTACAAAGATATTCTTACTATTAATGCTATCATTCCGTATCCAGGCAAGACAAATCTGACTGTCAAGCCAGATGTGGATATCAGTTATGTTCACATCATGGTAAGCATCCTTAAGCAATGAAATGGTTTTAATGGCTAATGCAGCAGCCAATAGTTCCAATTGAGGTATGGTTCGGGTAGGTTTGAGAGGTGCAACTTTCCCTTTTGCATAAATTAGATGACTTTCTGTAGGACTTACAAGATACGCACAGCACCCATAAGCTTGTGTGCTTGCATCAGCAAACACATGAAGTCTCTGGGGCTTATCCCTAAACCCACAGCACCTTTGAATTTTAATGTTCTGCACTTTTGTTAAATCAGCAGCTAACTTCTTCCAAGATTTTTGATTTTCATTTGTTATTGGATCATCCCACCCAACATTTGTCCTCCAAATTTCTTGGAGGAGAATCTTTGATTTTATTGTTGAAGGCAGGAATAGACCCATGGGATCAAAATTTTGGAAGCCTCTGATAATATTTGTCTTTTAGTATTTGCTTCCTCATCAAGTTTAAAACCTTTAGTACAGATTGAATCATGACTGTTAGAAGTTGCATCCAAATACCAGTTCATACCTAAAGTTTTAACTCTCTGATGGCTCAGTAAGACCATTATTATCCTTTAAAATCTTTTTGTTTAAATCCTCATCATTTGAAATCCACTCTCTAAGTTCAAAGTTACCTTGTTGCATAATGTTTTGAGTGTGTTCATAGACTTCAGATAATTCAGATTTTGTTGTTGTTGAGCCTATTAGATTGTCTACGTAAAAATGTTCCTTAAGGAAGTTCAATGTTAAGGAGTTATTAAACTGGTTTAAATGATATCTAATTGTCAATGCTAATAGGCTAGGTGAGCAATTGGCTCCAAACAACACAACATTAAATCTATAGGTTATGGGCCCTTTATTCAAATCAAATGGATCCTTGAACCATAAGAACCTAAGTTGGTTCTTATCATATTCACTTTTAAGATTTATTCTCAAAAATGCCTTTGAAATGTCACTTTGTACGGCATATTTATCTAACCTGAACCTCAGTAAGATCTCACAAGGTCAGAAATGAGATTAGGACCCTCAATCAGGCAATCATTCAAACTGTGTTTATCACTGTCTTTGAGGCTACAGTTATATACTACTCTGAGTTTTGTTGTTGGGGCATCTTGTCGATAAACCCCCTGTGGGTTAAATAATGACAACCATTTTTTAAAAGGGTTACTTGTTACTTCTTCAATGAAGCCTTTCTGTAGCTGTTCTTTGAAGACATCACTGTACTTTTTAATATTATTATCTTGTTTGAGTTTTTCATTACTTTATATAAATGTCCTTTAGCTACTTTGAGATTGTCTCTTAAAGTTGGACAATTTATTTTCCAAGGTAACTGTTATGAAAAGGCCAATGAATTCAACGTTTAGAGGCTTTATTCAACTAATTCAAACATAATTCATAATCGAGATTACATCTGAAACAGAACAGAAATAATAATTAAACACAATGAAAACATAATAGCAGTTAGCAAAAGTAAGTAAAGTTAAATTTACAACATTCACCCCTCCCAAAAGGCAAAACATAAATTTTCTCAAAAATTAATATGAGACGAATTACATTACAGTACACATCTTACAAATCTAAAATATGAGACGAATTACATTACAGTACATATCTTACAAATCTAAAATATCCGGCGCTTTCCTGCGGCGCTGAGATCGACGTAACGGGATGTCTCCAGCATTGACTGGAACATCAATTGATGGACTACTGTTTTTGGTGATGTGTCGTTGCTCATCTTCCATACCTTTCTCCACATCCATGTGTACAGGGGAGTTCGGGCTTTTAGTTGACGGTAGATCCGGGGGATCGTTCTTTGTCAAAGTTTCTTGCCTTTGTTCATTGGATGTAGAGATCACAGGTTCTGCATCTGCATCCAAACGGACATTTTCTTGCGGGGCTGGTGCTAAATGCCTGACGGAAACCGTGGTTTCCCGTCCATCCTGTAGACGTACGTGCGCATATTGTGGATTAGCATCTAATATCTCTACTTCGTCGACCAATGGGTCGTCTTTATGATGACGTACGTGTCTTTTGAGGAGAGCCTTCCCCGGTGAGACCAACCATGTTGGTATAGCACTGCCATAGGATGATCGACGAGGAAATCCAAAGAATCGTTCGTGAGGTGTCATATTAGTGGCAGTTGAGAGCAAGGATCGAACAGAATGTAAGGCGTCTGGGAGTACAGCTTCCCATTGAGAGCTATCCAAATCTCGGGATTTCACAGCTAAAGATACGACCTTCCAAATAATGCTATTATAGCGCTCGACTTGACCATTACCCTGTGGGTTGTATGGAGTGGTACGGCTGGTAGCCACTCTCCTCTCATGGAGGAATTTCCGTAGTTCATGTGACATAAAGGAAGACCCCCGGTCACTATGCACGAATGCTGGCATGCCAAAAATGGAGAACAATTGGCATAAGGACTTGATGACCGAAGATGAAGGTAGATCGGGGGAAGGGAAAGCAAAAGGAAACCGTGAGAATTCGTCAATGATTACGAGAAGGTACTTGTTACCAGTTGAAGAAGGCAGAGGACCTTTGAAATCAATATTGAGCCTCTCGAATGGTTGAGTTGCTTTAATTAGATGATCTGCTGGTGGTTTATAAAATCGAGGCTTGAGTTGCGCACATAGAGAGCAAGAAGCTGTCATTTTCTTTATATCATCCATTGAGTAAGGAAGATTGCGGCAACGGATGAAATGGGCCATCCTAGTTACTCCAGGGTGACAGAGAGAATCGTGCAATTGATATAATAGATCAGTTCCCGTAGCCGAACAATGACTGCGTGACAGTGCATCCGCGGCTACATTATCTCTACCAGGTCGGTAAACGATGTCGTAGCAGTAGGATGACAGTTCCAAGCGCCATCTCATTATCTTTTCATTCTTTATCTTTCCAGTCTCTCTGTTGTTGAACATAAATGCCACTGATTTTTGATCTGTAACGAGCTGAAAGTGATGCCCAAGGAGATAGTGCTTCCATTTCCGCAATGCCTCAACAATGGCATAAGCTTCTTTTTCTATGGCAGAGTGATGTTGCTCTGATTTTGAGAGCGTTCTGGAGAAGAATGCGACAGGCCGTCCCATTTGATTTAGAGTAGCGGCTATCGCATGTTCAGACGCATCAGTCTCAACAACGAATGGAGAAGTAGAGTCTATAGCCATCACCACTGCATTCTGTATGTCTTGCTTCAATGACTGAAATGCAGCATTTGCATCACTGGAAAGAGGGAATTCTGTAGATCGAGTGAGAGGATGAATCTTTTCCGAGAAATGAGGGATCCACTGTGAGTAGTAAGAGAACATGCCTAATGCTCGACGGAGCGACGGAAGGTCTGATGGGAGCGGTAGCTCCAGCAATGGTTTTATTCGTTCAGGATCTGGCTTCATAGTGCCCTTGCTAACACAATAACCAAGAAGATTGATTGATTGGGCAGAGAACACGCTTTTATCTGTATTAAATGTAAGGTTGTATTTCTTGGAAGCAGCGAGAAAACAATCAAGATTCCTGTCGTGCTCCTGCTGAGTACGGCCACAAATAGTGACGTTATCAATATAGGCATAGGTAGCTCTTAGGTTTTCCTTAGCAATAACGCCATCAATAACACGCTGAAAACTCGCAACGCCATTGGTGACTCCAAAAGGTATTCTACGAAACTGGTACAGTCTTTGATTCGCTTCAAATGCAGTGTATATTCTCTCTTCTTCTTTGAGAGCTATCTGATGGTACGCACTTTTCAGGTCTAGAGTGCTGTAGAATCCATATTGAGAGATCTCTTTAACCATCTCATCAATGCGGGGCAATGGATAGGCATCGAGAAGAGTAAATCTGTTTATCGTCCGAGAATAATCGACAACCATTCTCTTTTTGTGTCGTTCGTTCGCTGTGACGAGAACCTGGGAACGCCATGGAGAAATGCTGGGTTCGATGATACCCTCCTTGAGAAGACGAGAGATTTCAGAATCTATGAATTTTGAATCTGATAGCGAATATCGTCGAGATTTATCTGCGATTGGTCGGCAGTCAGGCGTGAGGTAGGAAAATAGAGAGGGTGGAGGCACCGACGCGGCAGCAAGACTACATAATTTGAGTGGAGGATGTGCACCATTGAACGCTATTTCCACTCGTTCATGCTCACCCAAAACATCATGCATGCCCAGTATTACATTAGCGCATAGATGCTTTAAAGCAGTGAATTTGACGTCTTGAAAAACATGAGTATCGTACTCAAGTTGTGCATGACACACACCAGCGGCCCTCGCTGAAAATGCTGTAGAAGCCATGGAAATGCTACTGGAGCAGGGAAGCAATTGCAAAGAATTGCGCAAACAAAACTCTGTGCAAATGAAACTTTCCGAGCTTCCAGTGTCGACGAGAGCGTCGGCCGTTATGCCATTAATCTTTACTCGTAGGAGAGCTTTCGATAAACTGCCAGGAACTGATGCAGAAATGGTAGCCAAATATGGAGCTGCCGCAGAGGTAGGTTTAGCAGCAGCAGATCGGCAGACTTTAGCGAAGTGTCCTTTTTTAGTGCACCGGCCACAAACAGCCTCTCGAGCAGGGCATTTGTTCCGAGGGTGTCGAGGAAATCCGCAGAAGTAGCACTTCTGCACTACAGCAGCTGACATGGCAGAATCTTCAGGAGCGTCCGACTCAATTGGACTGTATTCTGATCGGTTAGATAAAGGCGTTTTTGGCTTGTTTTCTGATTCGGCCATGGCAACAACAGATGAATGATAAGTGGGGTATGATTCGGCCTGTAGCTGTGCAGCGTCCAAGGCCCGAGCCTGATCGTAGGCAGTTTGAAGATCTAAAGTTCTGTTTTCCAACAATCGCTGGCGAATCGCTGAGGATCGAAGTCCACTGATGAAGGAGTCACGAATGGAGTCATCACGACATTGCACTGCAGTACTGTCGCGAAAGTTGCAGTCACGACTGAGTTGTTTCAGTGCTTGGAGAAATGTATCGAGTGACTCCCCAGTCTCCTGTTTGCGGACTGCAAGCAAATGTCTAGCATAGATTTCATTCTGAGGCTTTACGTAAATTCCTTCGAGGATAGCTATAGCGTCTTCATAGGTATTGCAGTCACCTATAAATTCATAGACAGTAGGTGTAACATAGTTCACCAGAAGAGCCAATTTGTCCACAGTATTGTCAGCTAATGATGAGAGGAAGTTATTGAATGTGCGGAACCAGTGATTCCATTCCTTAGCTGCGTTAGCACAGTTGGAGTCTGTATTAAATCTTTCAGGCCTCAGAAATTTTTCCATGATATGAATGAGTTGAATAAATTGTTATGAAAAGGCCAATGAATTCAACGTTTAGAGGCTTTATTCAACTAATTCAAACATAATTCATAATCGAGATTACATCTGAAACAGAACAGAAATAATAATTAAACACAATGAAAACATAATAGCAGTTAGCAAAAGTAAGTAAAGTTAAATTTACAACAGTAACTCAATAAAATAACTATTGTCTTTGCACTGAATGGTGTCTTCAAATCTTGCTACCATTAACTGATCTTCTGAAGTTTGATTTGTGTCATGTATACCCACAGATTCTAGCAACCATAAAGTTTGAATTGCCTCATCCAAAGTTTCATTTGATAATGATGAATTAATGTTCTCAGTTGAGATAATATTATTCAAAGTGTTGCTATTCTTACAGGTGTTATGTAGGACTGAGTTGAGGCACATAGTATTTGTTGGTCATGAACTATTTTGGTTTAGGTCTAGGTTGTATTTGGATAGGTCACCCAAAGGGGCTATCCCTGATGGAGTCTGAATAGCTATACCATTACCTATCTTACTATGCCCTTATGAATAAGATTAATATAATCTGCCCCTATTAACATTTCAATGTTAGCTACTGTGTTGTTTGTGATATGTCTATCAGCTATTTTGTAGTGTTTTCCCAAATGATTTATGGTTTGTTCTAGTTTGGGTATAACCAGTTTGTTTTGTCCTACTTTAGAAAAATAACTGCTTCAATTTTCTCTAATTTATTTTCTAAATGTAGTTCCAGGTCAATTGTCTTATAGCTATTTTTGTCCGAGTTATCCTTAACAAAGGATGCAATATTGAGTTTTGTTCATTCGGGTTTGGTGTCAAACCCAATTTATTAACTACATTTTGCGAAACAAATGTTTGTTGAGAACAACAGTCTATAAGACATCTCACTGGAGTGGTGCTACCCTCACTATTCACTAAGTCCAAAGTAATAGTTGGTAAAAGAATCTCAGTGTTTCTTGTTACGTTGTTTGAGCAAACAGAATGTCCCATGAAAGTGGCATTTTCTTGATTACCTTTGTTTGGTGGAGGTATCTTTTGAGTTTGAGTACTATTGTTTGGACACTTTGGTGAATCACACATTGATGAGACATGTCGTAAACTTTTACAAAACTTACACTTGAATCTTAACCTAGATTTACAGTCTTTCTTATAATGTCCCTGGCCAGTACACTTTTTACATAGGTTCAACTGTTCACATCTTTTAGCTCTTTGGTTAAAGTCTGAATATTTGTCACACCCAGTACTACTGTGTTCATTACTTGCACAAAATTTGCAATGTAGTGTGTAAGTTGAGGCAGCAGTTACATTAAAGTTCTGTAATGTAGGTGTTCGTGTATTACAGTTGGTCACATTTGATTCTACAGTATCAAGTTTTGTCTGTTTGGCTGTAGCTAGTTGGTCTCTGGGAACAGTCTTTGGTTTATCCATAGTCTGGGTCTTATTTTGTGTTGGAATATTTCTCAATTTGTAATTAGTTAGGATATTGGGAAAGTGTTTTCTGATACTTCAAGATTAGGATAATTTTCTCCCGTCTTTAGAATTAAAATATCTTTAACCCTCAAAGGAAGGCACCTAAGAACTATGCCTTGTATAATCCAAGATGAAGCTTTAATATCTATCTCATTGCTAACCAGTTGTCCTATAATAGCTTCTAATTTTGTATAAAAATTTTCCATATCACTATGGTTATCTTTTATGGGTGCAAAATCAAAAATTTGTTGAGATAATTCATATACAATCTCATCTTTATTAATGTAATTACGTTTTAAGAGATCAATAGCTACTTCATATGAATTCCCTACGGCTGGTAAATAGGCTATCAGGTTATAGGCTGGGCCTTTAAGGAAACTAGTTAAGTAGCTAAACTTATCAACAGTTGAAATATAAGGTTTATTACCTATTAAACTCTCAAATTTGTCAATGAAAGATGGGAATTGTACCGTGTCCCCTTCAAATGTTGGTACTAGCAAAATGGGTAACTGAGCCCTCAATTCTTGTGACTCAGGATTTAGCATGCCACTTAAATTTTGTTGAAGGTTAGCTCTACTTTGATTAAAATCAGAATTAGGTTTATTTGGTGTTAAGTCAGTCAAACGAGACCGTAGTCTCCTTATTTGCTGTTCAATTGAGATTACCTGATCATCATTATCAGCGTAAAGGTCTATCAATTGTTCTTCAGCCATTTCGGATTCAACTAACTCTGAAATACTCTCATCAATGGCTATTATTTCCTTCTTTTTAGTTTCCAATTTAAGAATTACACACTCTAAATCTTCCTTACCTGGTTGTGTAATATTGTTAAAAGTGTTCACGGCCTTTGTAACAGCACCCAACTTTGCCCCCCTTTTCTTTTTTAACTTTTTCAATTCCGCACTGTCCATGTTAAGTCAAAATT
This sequence comes from Bathynomus jamesi, assembly GCA_023014485.1. Lineage (NCBI taxonomy): Eukaryota > Metazoa > Arthropoda > Malacostraca > Isopoda > Cirolanidae > Bathynomus > Bathynomus jamesi. Next base: position 115,780 of record JAJOZX010010606.1, read on the forward strand.
GTTTAACTGGGGATCGTAATGAAATAGAGGACAAGAAGAAATTACCAGAGAAGAGAGAGCACAGACAAAACAGTCAAGTTTTAAATTTGGTTTAATCCCCCCCAAGTACTTATGTGTCACTCAGGTCTAAGCTTATAAGAGAATGAGACTCCTTAAATGTAAATGTTTCCTAGTTAGGCCCTAGGTTGTAGACCTAATTAGGCTTGATTATTTTAGGCTTGATTAGGTTAGGCTTAGGCTAGACCATTTAGCCTAATTCTGCAATTTTTGTTAAGTAAGGTTAAGGTTTGTAAATTCCCCACACACGGACCACCAATGTGAAAAATGCTCTGTATGAATTGGTCCACAATTAACCCACCCCTTATATCTCCAGTCTAACTATAGAGTAGATTAAGTCTAGCCCTGTAGGGGTCAGCCTAGAGATTCCGGAAATGGTCCAGAGCGGGCAGATAAATTGAGGTCCACAGTAGGATTCCTCACCAAACTAGGTTAGGGCAATCTACCTTCACCTTTGTTAAGCTATGAGTTGATGCTGGGTCTTAGGCCACAATGTAGGCCTAATTTGTCTGACCCAGCTTAATTTAATGCGTTTACTTCTAAGTTAGAAGTTAGAAGATCTAACTGGGCTAAAAACACAATTAGTCACTTACTGCTAGTTATTAGAGAGTCTCTTTTCTCCTTCCTGTATAATTGTCGAGAGCGTACTTGCTGGTGGGGATCTTTCTTCGTTGTCTGTTCTCGTCCCTTCTCTCGTTGCGTCCTTCGCCCCGTTCCTCGTTTTCGTTCTCCTTTGTTCTCCTTTTACGGGGCTTTTTCCACCAGCGTGTCTTGGTTTTTTCCTCGGTTGGTTGATCGGTAATGTATATCTATTACCGAGCACGCTCTTGTCACACAGTATATAAATACTAGTGTGGAGAATAACTCTGGTGAGCAACCAATTGGTTTCATCCACCCAGTTATTGACATAAAAGGAATTTAATAATTGTTAGATTAACTACCTACCTACTCAGTGAACCATTTTCGTTACCTCCCAACTACCCACTCATCAGTTTTCCATACTGGGGGCCTTGGGAGATAAAAATTTTGGTGTCATTGTCACCAATTTTTATGTCTGAGTGTAGACTAGCTAACTATTTGACTGTAAATGCCTGTTAATCTGATTAACAGTGCCTATCCTCACCTTCTCATGGAGAAGGTGTAGCATTTAATTAGAAGAGAAAATATACATCCATAGGATGAAACTGTCTATGGTCTTTACCATAAGAAAAGAAAAAATGAAAGTTAGAAGATAAAATTACAATTCCCCAGCATCTATTTTTTGTTGTAAAAATAGTCGCGCCTTTAATGCTGTTTGTCGCTGAGGTCTTGTGTCTGTCAATGTTGTAGTAGGATGCGTTACCACTCCTACTGTCAAAGGAATAGTTACTGGAAGTTCAGTGTCTCCAGTTGTTACTGTCAGTGGAGAAGGTTCTCCAAAGTCCATTGTTTTGGGTCCAGACTCTAAAGGGTACAAAAGAGAAATGTCTCTTGTTGTGTCACCCGTTGAAGTCCTTAATTTGACCACTCTTGTTACCCCGTCTGCCCCTGGTCTGAGTTCTAAAACTCTAGCCAGAGGCCAGTATTGTCTTGGAGTACTGTCATGTATGAGAACAAGGTCCCCTACCTTAATTGTGTCAGACCAATCCTTCTTAGTCATTTGTTTATGTCTCTCCCTTAGACCCATCAAGTACTCAGTTTTCCACTGTTTAATGAAATGAGCTTTAACTCTAGTTAAATGTTGTAACTTAGTCTGGAGCTCATCATGTCGTTGAGTCCAGTTTGGGTCTTCTGAAGAGTCTATATTGTAGTAGTCCGGCAGGAGACTAACTTGTTCTCCCCGAATCAAATGATTTGGAGTTAATGGTTCCGGGTCATTAATGTTGTCACTCACATAAGTGAGTGGTCTATTGTTGATGATGTTCTCAATCTCAGCCAGGAGAGTGAGCAACTCAAATAAGTGTATCTGTTTTTTACCAATTGCTTTCTTCAAGCAATTCTTTACTGTTTGTATATTCCTCTCCCAGATAGAACCATACCAAGGAGAGGCAACCGGAATATACTTCCACTTTATGTTTGAATTTTGTATATATAATTGTGTGAGTTCATCGCTTAACAAGTCGTGGATGACTTGTTCACCAGCCTTGAAATATGTAGCATTGTCAGTCCAAACTGTCTTTGGTACTGAATGTCGTGCACAGAATCTCTTAAAGACAGCAACAAAAGATTCTGCTGTAAGGTCCTCCACAACATCCAGATAAACAGCTCGTGAGGCAGCACATGTAAACAGTACAATGTACATTTTTTGTTCAGTGTCAACCACCCCTACAGTCAATGCTCCTGTATAGTCAATGCCTACAGTCTCAAAGGGTCTGTTGAGAGTAACTCTCTCCTCTGGCAAAGCAGGAGGATTTGGTTTCCTATAGGGCCTAGCATGAATACGCCTACATGTGACACACTCACTCAGGACTGTTTTAACAGTGATCCTTCCCTTGGGTATCCAATAAGTTTTTCTTAATGTAGTTAGTGTCTGTGGTACCCCCATATGATATACATCATTGTGTGTTTTTCTGATGATTAATGTTGTCAAATAGCTAAATCTAGGTAAAAGGATTGGATGTTTGCTTTTGTATGACAGTTTTGATTTGTCTAATCTCCCTTTACACCTTAGAAGGCCTTCCTCATCTCTGAACAAGTTTAGATCCACAACTACTGATGGTACAGGTTCTTTTGTTTGTTTCCCATTAGTCAAGAATTCTAACTCTTTATTGTACTCTTTTTGTGTGCATGGCCTATCCAGTATTGGTTGCAACTTCTGTATAATCATGATTGTTTTTATTTAGCTGTTTGTTAATTGTAGTTAAACAGTTGTGAGCAAACCTCAAACAGTAGGCTGTGACCCTGACAAGTTTACTGAAATCAGAATACTGTTCATAATTAGTGATTGGTTCAACCTTTTCATTTGAAAAGATTAAATTTAATGTCAAGTTAACTTGTTCCACAGGCCATTGGTCTGTATTACAGAGCCACTTAGGTCCCATAAACCAAGTTTTGTTTGACTTCAACAACTTGTAGGATAAACCTCTGGTCAGAAAGTCTGCTGGATTTTGTTTAGTTGGAACATAGTGAAAGTTTACTTGTAGGCTTTCATTAGCTTCAGCTATTTCTTTTAGCCTATTTCTTACAAAGATATTCTTACTATTAATGCTATCATTCCGTATCCAGGCAAGACAAATCTGACTGTCAAGCCAGATGTGGATATCAGTTATGTTCACATCATGGTAAGCATCCTTAAGCAATGAAATGGTTTTAATGGCTAATGCAGCAGCCAATAGTTCCAATTGAGGTATGGTTCGGGTAGGTTTGAGAGGTGCAACTTTCCCTTTTGCATAAATTAGATGACTTTCTGTAGGACTTACAAGATACGCACAGCACCCATAAGCTTGTGTGCTTGCATCAGCAAACACATGAAGTCTCTGGGGCTTATCCCTAAACCCACAGCACCTTTGAATTTTAATGTTCTGCACTTTTGTTAAATCAGCAGCTAACTTCTTCCAAGATTTTTGATTTTCATTTGTTATTGGATCATCCCACCCAACATTTGTCCTCCAAATTTCTTGGAGGAGAATCTTTGATTTTATTGTTGAAGGCAGGAATAGACCCATGGATCAAAAATTTTGGAAGCCTCTGATAATATTTGTCTTTTAGTATTTGCTTCCTCATCAAGTTTAAAACCTTTAGTACAGATTGAATCATGACTGTTAGAAGTTGCATCCAAATACCAGTTCATACCTAAAGTTTTAACTCTGTCTGATGGCTCAGTAAGACCATTATTATCCTTTAAAATCTTTTTGTTTAAATCCTCATCATTTGAAATCCACTCTCTAAGTTCAAAGTTACCTTGTTGCATAATGTTTTGAGTGTGTTCATAGACTTCAGATAATTCAGATTTTGTTGTTGTTGAGCCTATTAGATTGTCTACGTAAAAATGTTCCTTAAGGAAGTTCAATGTTAAGAGTTATTAAACTGGTTTAAATGATATCCAATTGTCAATGCTAATAGGCTAGGTGAGCAATTGGCTCCAAACAACACAACATTAAATCTATAGGTTATGGGCCCTTTATTCAAATCAAATGGATCCTTGAACCATAAGAACCTAAGTTGGTTCTTATCATATTCATTTTAAGATTTATTCTCAAAAATGCCTTTGAAATGTCACTTTGTACGGCATATTTATCTAACCTGAACCTCAGTAAGATCTTCACAAGGTCAGAAATGAGATTAGGACCCTCAATCAGGCAATCATTCAAACTGTGTTTATCACTGTCTTTGAGGCTACAGTTATATACTACTCTGAGTTTTGTTGTTGGGGCATCTTGTCGATAAACCCCCTGTGGGTTAAATAATGACAACCATCTTTTTTAAAAGGGTTACTTGTTACTTCTTCAATGAAGCCTTTCTGTAGCTGTTCTTTGAAGACATCACTGTACTTTTTAATATTATTATCTTGTTTGAGTTTTTTCATTACTTTATATAAATGTCCTTTAGCTACTTTGAGATTGTCTCTTAAAGTTGGACAATTTATTTTCCAAGGTAACTGTTATGAAAAGGCCAATGAATTCAACGTTTAGAGGCTTTATTCAACTAATTCAAACATAATTCATAATCGAGATTACATCTGAAACAGAACAGAAATAATAATTAAACACAATGAAAACATAATAGCAGTTAGCAAAAGTAAGTAAAGTTAAATTTACAACATTCACCCCTCCCAAAAGGCAAAACATAAATTTTCTCAAAAATTAATATGAGACGAATTACATTACAGTACACATCTTACAAATCTAAAATATGAGACGAATTACATTACAGTACATATCTTACAAATCTAAAATATCCGGCGCTTTCCTGCGGCGCTGAGATCGACGTAACGGGATGTCTCCAGCATTGACTGGAACATCAATTGATGGACTACTGTTTTTGGTGATGTGTCGTTGCTCATCTTCCATACCTTTCTCCACATCCATGTGTACAGGGGAGTTCGGGCTTTTAGTTGACGGTAGATCCGGGGGATCGTTCTTTGTCAAAGTTTCTTGCCTTTGTTCATTGGATGTAGAGATCACAGGTTCTGCATCTGCATCCAAACGGACATTTTCTTGCGGGGCTGGTGCTAAATGCCTGACGGAAACCGTGGTTTCCCGTCCATCCTGTAGACGTACGTGCGCATATTGTGGATTAGCATCTAATATCTCTACTTCGTCGACCAATGGGTCGTCTTTATGATGACGTACGTGTCTTTTGAGGAGAGCCTTCCCCGGTGAGACCAACCATGTTGGTATAGCACTGCCATAGGATGATCGACGAGGAAATCCAAAGAATCGTTCGTGAGGTGTCATATTAGTGGCAGTTGAGAGCAAGGATCGAACAGAATGTAAGGCGTCTGGGAGTACAGCTTCCCATTGAGAGCTATCCAAATCTCGGGATTTCACAGCTAAAGATACGGCCTTCCAAATAATGCTATTATAGCGCTCGACTTGACCATTACCCTGTGGGTTGTATGGAGTGGTACGGCTGGTAGCCACTCTCCTCTCATGGAGGAATTTCCGTAGTTCATGTGACATAAAGGAAGACCCCCGGTCACTATGCACGAATGCTGGCATGCCAAAAATGGAGAACAATTGGCATAAGGACTTGATGACCGAAGATGAAGGTAGATCGGGGGAAGGGAAAGCAAAAGGAAACCGTGAGAATTCGTCAATGATTACGAGAAGGTACTTGTTACCAGTTGAAGAAGGCAGAGGACCTTTGAAATCAATATTGAGCCTCTCGAATGGTTGAGTTGCTTTAATTAGATGATCTGCTGGTGGTTTATAAAATCGAGGCTTGAGTTGCGCACATAGAGAGCAAGAAGCTGTCATTTTCTTTATATCATCCATTGAGTAAGGAAGATTGCGGCAACGGATGAAATGGGCCATCCTAGTTACTCCAGGGTGACAGAGAGAATCGTGCAATTGATATAATAGATCAGTTCCCGTAGCCGAACAATGACTGCGTGACAGTGCATCCGCGGCTACATTATCTCTACCAGGTCGGTAAACGATGTCGTAGCAGTAGGATGACAGTTCCAAGCGCCATCTCATTATCTTTTCATTCTTTATCTTTCCAGTCTCTCTGTTGTTGAACATAAATGCCACTGATTTTTGATCTGTAACGAGCTGAAAGTGATGCCCAAGGAGATAGTGCTTCCATTTCCGCAATGCCTCAACAATGGCATAAGCTTCTTTTTCTATGGCAGAGTGATGTTGCTCTGATTTTGAGAGCGTTCTGGAGAAGAATGCGACAGGCCGTCCCATTTGATTTAGAGTAGCGGCTATCGCATGTTCAGACGCATCAGTCTCAACAACGAATGGAGAAGTAGAGTCTATAGCCATCACCACTGCATTCTGTATGTCTTGCTTCAATGACTGAAATGCAGCATTTGCATCACTGGAAAGAGGGAATTCTGTAGATCGAGTGAGAGGATGAATCTTTTCCGAGAAATGAGGGATCCACTGTGAGTAGTAAGAGAACATGCCTAATGCTCGACGGAGCGACGGAAGGTCTGATGGGAGCGGTAGCTCCAGCAATGGTTTTATTCGTTCAGGATCTGGCTTCATAGTGCCCTTGCTAACACAATAACCAAGAAGATTGATTGATTGGGCAGAGAACACGCTTTTATCTGTATTAAATGTAAGGTTGTATTTCTTGGAAGCAGCGAGAAAACAATCAAGATTCCTGTCGTGCTCCTGCTGAGTACGGCCACAAATAGTGACGTTATCAATATAGGCATAGGTAGCTCTTAGGTTTTCCTTAGCAATAACGCCATCAATAACACGCTGAAAACTCGCAACGCCATTGGTGACTCCAAAAGGTATTCTACGAAACTGGTACAGTCTTTGATTCGCTTCAAATGCAGTGTATATTCTCTCTTCTTCTTTGAGAGCTATCTGATGGTACGCACTTTTCAGGTCTAGAGTGCTGTAGAATCCATATTGAGAGATCTCTTTAACCATCTCATCAATGCGGGGCAATGGATAGGCATCGAGAAGAGTAAATCTGTTTATCGTCCGAGAATAATCGACAACCATTCTCTTTTTGTGTCGTTCGTTCGTTCGCTGTGACGAGAACCTGGGAACGCCATGGAGAAATGCTGGGTTCGATGATACCCTCCTTGAGAAGACGAGAGATTTCAGAATCTATGAATTTTGAATCTGATAGCGAATATCGTCGAGATTTATCTGCGATTGGTCGGCAGTCAGGCGTGAGGTAGGAAAATAGAGATGGTGGAGGCACCGACGCGGCAGCAAGACTACATAATTTGAGTGGAGGATGTGCACCATTGAACGCTATTTCCACTCGTTCATGCTCACCCAAAACATCATGCCCCAGTATTACATTAGCGCATAGATGCTTTAAAGCAGTGAATTTGACGTCTTGAAAAACATGAGTATCGTACTCAAGTTGTGCATGACACACACCAGCGGCCCTCGCTGAAAATGCTGTAGAAGCCATGGAAATGCTACTGGAGCAGGGAAGCAATTGCAAAGAATTGCGCAAACAAAACTCTGTGCAAATGAAACTTTCCGAGCTTCCAGTGTCGACGAGAGCGTCGGCCGTTATGCCATTAATCTTTACTCGTAGGAGAGCTTTCGATAAACTGCCAGGAACTGATGCAGAAATGGTAGCCAAATATGGAGCTGCCGCAGAGGTAGGTTTAGCAGCAGCAGATCGGCAGACTTTAGCGAAGTGTCCTTTTTTAGTGCACCGGCCACAAACAGCCTCTCGAGCAGGGCATTTGTTCCGAGGGTGTCGAGGAAATCCGCAGAAGTAGCACTTCTGCACTACAGCAGCTGACATGGCAGAATCTTCAGGAGCGTCCGACTCAATTGGACTGTATTCTGATCGGTTAGATAAAGGCGTTTTTGGCTTGTTTTCTGATTCGGCCATGGCAACAACAGATGAATGATAAGTGGGGTATGATTCGGCCTGTAGCTGTGCAGCGTCCAAGGCCCGAGCCTGATCGTAGGCAGTTTGAAGATCTAAAGTTCTGTTTTCCAACAATCGCTGGCGAATCGCTGAGGATCGAAGTCCACTGATGAAGGAGTCACGAATGGAGTCATCACGACATTGCACTGCAGTACTGTCGCGAAAGTTGCAGTCACGACTGAGTTGTTTCAGTGCTTGGAGAAATGTATCGAGTGACTCCCCAGTCTCCTGTTTGCGGACTGCAAGCAAATGTCTAGCATAGATTTCATTCTGAGGCTTTACGTAAATTCCTTCGAGGATAGCTATAGCGTCTTCATAGGTATTGCAGTCACCTATAAATTCATAGACAGTAGGTGTAACATAGTTCACCAGAAGAGCCAATTTGTCCACAGTATTGTCAGCTAATGATGAGAGGAAGTTATTGAATGTGCGGAACCAGTGATTCCATTCCTTAGCTGCGTTAGCACAGTTGGAGTCTGTATTAAATCTTTCAGGCCTCAGAAATTTTTCCATGATATGAATGAGTTGAATAAATTGTTATGAAAAGGCCAATGAATTCAACGTTTAGAGGCTTTATTCAACTAATTCAAACATAATTCATAATCGAGATTACATCTGAAACAGAACAGAAATAATAATTAAACACAATGAAAACATAATAGCAGTTAGCAAAAGTAAGTAAAGTTAAATTTACAACAGTAACTCAATAAAATAACTATTGTCTTTGCACTGAATGGTGTCTTCAAATCTTGCTACCATTAACTGATCTTCTGAAGTTTGATTTGTGTCATGTATACCCACAGATTCTAGCAACCATAAAGTTTGAATTGCCTCATCCAAAGTTTCATTTGATAATGATGAATTAATGTTCTCAGTTGAGATAATATTATTCAAAGTGTTGCTATTCTTACAGGTGTTATGTAGGACTGAGTTGAGGCACATAGTATTTGTTGTCATGAACTATTTTGGTTTAGGTCTAGGTTGTATTTGGATAGGTCACCCAAAGGGGCTATCCCTGATGGAGTCTGATAGCTATACCATCCTATCTTACTATGCCCTTATGAATAAGATTAATATAATCTGCCCCTATTAACATTTCAATGTTAGCTACTGTGTTGTTAGTGATATGTCTATCAGCTATTTTGTAGTGTTTTCCCAAATGATTTATGGTTTGTTCTAGTTTGGGTATAACCAGTTTGTTTTGTCCTACTTTAGAAAAATAAATGCTTCAATTTTCTCTAATTTATTTTCTAAATGTAGTTCCAGGTCAATTGTCTTATAGCTATTTTTGTCCGAGTTATCCTTAACAAAGGATGCAATATTGAGTTTTTGTTCATTCGGGTTTGGTGTCAAACCCAATTTATTAACTACATTTTGCGAAACAAATGTTTGTTGAGAACAACAGTCTATAAGACATCTCACTGGAGTGGTGCTACCCTCACTATTCACTAAGTCCAAAGTAATAGTTGGTAAAAGAATCTCAGTGTTTCTTGTTACGTTGTTTGAGCAAACAGAATGTCCATGAAAGTGGCATTTTCTTGATTACTTTGTTTGGTGGAGGTATCTTTTGAGTTTGAGTACTATTGTTTGGACACTTTGGTGAATCACACATTGATGAGACATGTCGTAAACTTTTACAAAACTTACACTTGAATCTTAACCTAGATTTACAGTCTTTCTTATAATGTCCCTGGCCAGTACACTTTTTACATAGGTTCAACTGTTCACATCTTTTAGCTCTTTGGTTAAAGTCTGAATATTTGTCACACCCAGTACTACTGTGTTCATTACTTGCACAAAATTTGCAATGTAGTGTGTAAGTTGAGGCAGCAGTTACATTAAAGTTCTGTAATGTAGGTGTTCGTGTATTACAGTTGGTCACATTTGATTCTACAGTATCAAGTTTTGTCTGTTTGGCTGTAGCTAGTTGGTCTCTGGGAACAGTCTTTGGTTTATCCATAGTCTGGGTCTTATTTTGTGTTGGAATATTTCTCAATTTGTAATTAGTTAGGATATTGGGAAAGTGTTTTCTGATATCTTCAAGATTAGGATAATTTTCTCCCGTCTTTAGAATTAAAATATCTTTAACCCTCAAAGGAAGGCACCTAAGAACTATGCCTTGTATAATCCAAGATGAAGCTTTAATATCTATCTCATTGCTAACCAGTTGTCCTATAATAGCTTCTAATTTTGTATAAAAATTTTCCATATCACTATGGTTATCTTTTATGGGTGCAAAATCAAAAATTTGTTGAGATAATTCATATACAATCTCATCTTTATTAATGTAATTACGTTTTAAGAGATCAATAGCTACTTCATATGAATTCCCTACGGCTGGTAAATAGGCTATCAGGTTATAGGCTGGGCCTTTAAGGAAACTAGTTAAGTAGCTAAACTTTCAACAGTTGAAATATAAGGTTTATTACCTATTAAACTCTCAAATTTGTCAGAAAGATGGGAATTGTACCGTGTCCCCTTCAAATGTTGGTACTAGCAAAATGGGTAACTGAGCCCTCAATTCTTGTGACTCAGGATTTAGCATGCCACTTAAATTTTGTTGAAGGTTAGCTCTACTTTGATTAAAATCAGAATTAGGTTTATTTGGTGTTAAGTCAGTCAAACGAGACCGTAGTCTCCTTATTTGCTGTTCAATTGAGATTACCTGATCATCATTATCAGCGTAAAGGTCTATCAATTGTTCTTCAGCCATTTCGGATTCAACTAACTCTGAAATACTCTCATCAATGGCTATTATTTCCTTCTTTTTAGTTTCCAATTTAAGAATTACACACTCTAAATCTTCCTTACCTGGTTGTGTAATATTGTTAAAAGTGTTCACGGCCTTTGTAACAGCTCCCAACTTTGCCCCCCTTTTCTTTTTTAACTTTTTCAATTCCGCACTGTCCATGTTAAGTCAAAATTGTTTAACTGGGGATCGTAATGAAATAGAGGACAAGAAGAAATTACCAGAGAAGAGAGAGCACAGACAAAACAGTCAAGTTTTAAATTTGGTTTAATCCCCCCCAAGTACTTATGTGTCACTCAGGTCTAAGCTTATAAGAGAATGAGACTCCTTAAATGTAAATGTTTCCTAGTTAGGCCCTAGGTTGTAGACCTAATTAGGCTTGATTAGGCTTGATTAGGTTAGGCTTAGGCTAGACCATTTAGCCTAATTCTGCAATTTTTGTTAAGTAAGGTTAAGGTTTGTAAATTCCCCACACACGGACCACCAATGTGAAAAATGCTCTGTATGAATTGGTCCACAATTAACCCACCCCTTATATCTCCAGTCTAACTATAGAGTAGATTAAGTCTAGCCCTGTAGGGGTCAGCCTAGAGATTCCGGAAATGGTCCAGAGCGGGCAGATAAATTGAGGTCCACAGTAGGATTCCTCACCAAACTAGGTTAGGGCAATCTACCTTCACCTTTGTTAAGCTATGAGTTGATGCTGGGTCTTAGGCCACAATGTAGGCCTAAGTTTGTCTGACCCAGCTTAATTTAATGCGTTTACTTCTAAGTTAGAAGTTAGAAGATCTAACTGGGCTAAAAACACAATTAGTCACTTACTGCTAGTTATTAGAGAGTCTCTTTTCTCCTTCCTGTATAATTGTCGAGAGCGTACTTGCTGGTGGGGATCTTTCTTCGTTGTCTGTTCTCGTCCCTTCTCCGTTCCGTCTTCGCCCCGTTCCTCGTTTTCGTTCTCCTTTGTTCTCCTTTTAGCGGGGCTTTTTCCACCAGCGTGTCTTGGTTTTTTCCTCGGTTGGTTGATCGGTAATGTATATCTATTACCGAGCACGCTCTTGTCACACAGTATATAAATACTAGTGTGGAGAATAACTCTGGTGAGCAACCAATTGGTTTCATCCACCCAGTTATTGACATAAAAGGAATTTAATAATTGTTAGATTAACTACCTACCTACTCAGTGAACCATTTTCGTTACCTCCCAACTACCCACTCATCAGTTTTCCATACACTGGGGGCCCCGGGAGATAAAAATTTTGGTGTCATTGTCACCAATTTTTATGTCTGAGTGTAGACTAGCTAACTATTTGACTGTAAATGCCTGTTAATCTGATTAACAGTGCCTATCCTCACCTTCTCATGGAGAAGGTGTAGCATTTAATTAGAAGAGAAAATATACATCCATAGGATGAAACTGTCTATGGTCTTTACCATAAGAAAAGAAAAAATGAAAGTTAGAAGATAAAATTACAATTCCCCAGCATCTATTTTTTGTTGTAAAAATAGTCGCGCCTTTAATGCTGTTTGTCGCTGAGGTCTTGTGTCTGTCAATGTTGTAGTAGGATGCGTTACCACTCCTACTGTCAAAGGAATAGTTACTGGAAGTTCAGTGTCTCCAGTTGTTACTGTCAGTGGAGAAGGTTCTCCAAAGTCCATTGTTTTGGGTCCAGACTCTAAAGGGTACAAAAGAGAAATGTCTCTTGTTGTGTCACCCGTTGAAGTCCTTAATTTGACCACTCTTGTTACCCCGTCTGCCCCTGGTCTGAGTTCTGAAACTCTAGCCAGAGGCCAGTATTGTCTTGGAGTACTGTCATGTATGAGAACAAGGTCCCCTACCTTAATTGTGTCAGACCAATCCTTCTTAGTCATTTGTTTATGTCTCTCCCTTAGACCCATCAAGTACTCAGTTTTCCACTGTTTAATGAAATGAGCTTTAACTCTAGTTAAATGTTGTAACTTAGTCTGGAGCTCATCATGTCGTTGAGTCCAGTTTGGGTCTTCTGAAGAGTCTATATTGTAGTCCGGCAGGAGACTAACTTGTTCTCCCCGAATCAAATGATTTGGAGTTAATGGTTCCGGGTCATTAATGTTGTCACTCACATAAGTGAGTGGTCTATTGTTATGATGTTCTCAATCTCAGCCAGGAGAGTGAGCAACTCAAATAAGTGTATCTGTTTTTTACCAATTGCTTTCTTCAAGCAATTCTTTACTGTTTGTATATTCCTCTCCCAGATAGAACCATACCAAGGAGAGGCAACCGGAATATACTTCCACTTTATGTTTGAATTTTGTATATATTTGTGTGAGTTCATCGCTTAACAAGTCGTGGATGACTTGTTCACCAGCCTTGAAATATGTAGCATTGTCAGTCCAAACTGTCTTGGTACTGAATGTCGTGCACAGAATCTCTTAAAGACAGCAACAAAAGATTCTGCTGTAAGGTCCTCCACAACATCCAGATAAACAGCTCGTGAGGCAGCACATGTAAACAGTACAATGTACATTTTTTGTTCAGTGTCAACCCCCCTACAGTCAATGCTCCTGTATAGTCAATGCCTACAGTCTCAAAGGGTCTGTTGAGAGTAACTCTCTCCTCTGGCAAAGCAGGAGGATTTGGTTTCCTATAGGGCCTAGCATGAATACGCCTACATGTGACACACTCACTCAGGACTGTTTTAACAGTGATCCTTCCCTTGGGTATCCAATAAGTTTTTCTTAATGTAGTTAGTGTCTGTGGTACCCCCATATGATATACATCATTGTGTGTTTTTCTGATGATTAATGTTGTCAAATAGCTAAATCTAGGTAAAAGGATTGGATGTTTGCTTTTGTATGACAGTTTTGATTTGTCTAATCTCCCTTTACACCTTAGAAGGCCTTCCTCATCTCTGAACAAGTTTAGATCCACAACTACTGATGGTACAGGTTCTTTTGTTTGTTTCCCATTAGTCAAGAATTCTAACTCTTTATTGTACTCTTTTTGTTGTGCATGGCCTATCCAGTATTTGGTTGCAACTTCTGTATAATTATGATTGTTTTTATTTAGCTGTTTGTTAATTGTAGTTAAACAGTTGTGAGCAAACCTCAAACAGTAGGCTGTGACCCTGACAAGTTTACTGAAATCAGAATAACGTTCATAATTAGTGATTGGTTCAACCTTTTCATTTGAAAAGATTAAATTTAATGTCAAGTTAACTTGTTCCACAGGCCATTGGTCTGTATTACAGAGCCACTTAGGTCCCATAAACCAAGTTTTGTTTGACTTCAACAACTTGTAGGATAAACCTCTGGTCAGAAAGTCTGCTGGATTTTGTTTAGTTGGAACATAGTGAAAGTTTACTTGTAGGCTTTCATTAGCTTCAGCTATTTCTTTTAGCCTATTTCTTACAAAGATATTCTTACTATTAATGCTATCATTCCGTATCCAGGCAAGACAAATCTGACTGTCAAGCCAGATGTGGATATCAGTTATGTTCACATCATGGTAAGCATCCTTAAGCAATGAAATGGTTTTAATGGCTAATGCAGCAGCCAATAGTTCCAATTGAGGTATGGTTCGGGTAGGTTTGAGAGGTGCAACTTTCCCTTTTGCATAAATTAGATGACTTTCTGTAGGACTTACAAGATACGCACAGCACCCATAAGCTTGTGTGCTTGCATCAGCAAACACATGAAGTCTCTGGGGCTTATCCCTAAACCCACAGCACCTTTGAATTTTAATGTTCTGCACTTTTGTTAAATCAGCAGCTAACTTCTTCCAAGATTTTTGATTTTCATTTGTTATTGGATCATCCCACCCAACATTTGTCCTCCAAATTTCTTGGAGGAGAATCTTTGATTTTATTGTTGAAGGCAGGAATAGACCCATGGATCAAAAATTTTGGAAGCCTCTGATAATATTTGTCTTTTAGTATTTGCTTCCTCATCAAGTTTAAAACCTTTAGTACAGATTGAATCATGACTGTTAGAAGTTGCATCCAAATACCAGTTCATACCTAAAGTTTTAACTCTGTCTGATGGCTCAGTAAGACCATTATTATCCTTTAAAATCTTTTTGTTTAAATCCTCATCATTTGAAATCCACTCTCTAAGTTCAAAGTTACCTTGTTGCATAATGTTTTGAGAGTGTTCATAGACTTCAGATAATTCAGATTTTGTTGTTGTTGAGCCTATTAGATTGTCTACGTAAAAATGTTCCTTAAGGAAGTTCAATGTTAAGAGTTATTAAACTGGTTAAATGATGTCCAATTGTCAATGCTAATAGGCTAGGTGAGCAATTGGCTCCAAACAACACAACATTAAATCTATAGGTTATGAACCCTTTATTCAAATCAAATGGATCCTTGAACCATAAGAACCTAAGTTGGTTCTTATCATATTCATTTTAAGATTTATTCTCAAAATGCCTTTGAAATGTCACTTTGTACGGCATATTTATCTAACCTGAACCTCAGTAAGATCTTCACAAGGTCAGAAATGAGATTAGGACCCTCAATCAGGCAATCATTCAAACTGTGTTTATCACTGTCTTTGAGGCTACAGTTATATACTACTCTGAGTTTTGTTGTTGGGGCATCTTGTCGATAAACCCCCTGTGGGTTAAATAATGACAACCATCTTTTTTAAAAGGGTTATTGTTACTTCTTCAATGAAGCCTTTCTGTAGCTGTTCTTTGAAGACATCACTGTACTTTTTAATATTATTATCTTGTTTGAGTTTTTTCATTACTTTATATAAATGTCCTTTAGCTACTTTGAGATTGTCTCTTAAAGTTGGACAATTTTATTTT